>JAOVYX010016944.1:0-23345 GCA_035668315.1 Drosera spatulata | reverse complement strand
CATTTCTAGAATAGTTATAGCTTTAAGTTAATTTAGTTGGACAGTTCCGATTTTCTCTGTGGGTTCGACCCTTACTTTCACTTCTACATTAATTCTATATTTATAGAGTGAAAGTGAGTGCTCATCAATATTAATTTGACATGTCAACGACAACACGTATCAGTATCTGGAGTGTCCTGCTCTTCAAATCCCTGTTGTCGACCTTTCCAGTTGTCCTCCTGATTGGTTTAGCCATCCTCCTCCCGAGATTGCCACCATCCAAGATGCGGAAGCCAAGGCTGAGCTAGCTAGAGCTGTTGCTGAGGCAGCTGGAACTTCTTAAGATGTCACATAATTGATGTTCTCATAGTGTGGAAGCCGAGGTCATCGTAACTTGACATCTCCGTTGTAATTTAAACTTCTGGAACCTTATTTGCCGAAGCACGACTAACTTTTAACTCTTGTAATCCTCATGGGCGAAGCTTTTAGCCTTATAATTTATTTTTGCTTCCGTTCTTATCTGTTATTAGATGCATTTCATACTTGATTGTTCCATAAAGACCTTGATTTTAAACAAGGTTACCTGCAGAGCAATACTGAGGATATCGGAACTTCATCTACGATTCTTTTTCCTGATTTGAGAGTAGCAGACTTGTGTGTTTTTATCAAGATAAAAATTCTTGTTTTCAACTTGGTTTTCAATTCGAGCTCTTCTCCGGGTTAAAGCTCTGGAGATCTTGCTTTAACTCGGGTCCCTTTGTTTTCTACTGATGCTTGCTTGGGTTTTTTCTTAAAGTTATAGATCTTTCTTTCAGTTTGATCTATTCCTAATTTTAAGTCAGGGGTCTTGTCCTGACTGTGAGTTAAGGATCTTGTACTGACTCTGAGTCGAGGATTTTATCCCTACTGTGGGTTTCGATTGGGGATCTTGTCCCAAGTCTGAGTCGGGGATCTCCTCCTAAATTGAGATTTAAGATGGGGGTCTTGTCCTATCTTTTTAGTTTTAGGCTGGGGATCATGTCCCAAGTCTGAGTCGGGGATCTCGTCCTAACTTGAGATTTAATTTGGGGATCTTGTCCCAACTTTTGGTTTAGGCTGGGATCTTGTCCCAACTTTGAGTCGGGGATCTCGTCTCGACTTGAGATTTGGAATCTTGTCCCAACTTTTTGAGTCAGGGAACTCATCCTGACCGACTTGGATTTCAGAACCTTCCTCTTCAAGATTTATTCGCATTCATGCAAGAAAAAAGCATTTTATTTGGGAAAACAATAAAGAAAGAATACATGAAAAAAAATCTTAAGGATAATAAAACTTTAAATCGTCTGCATTGAATGTCCTCTCGAGTTCTCCTCTGCTCAACTGAGTTAACTTGTATTCTCTTTGGTTGAGAACTGAGGAAATCCTGAAGGGTCCTTCCCATTTGTCAGCTAGCTTGCCCCCAAGCATTCATGTTCTGAATTCGGCTTTCCTGAGAACCAAATTTCCTAGTAGGAAGTTTCTAGGTTTCACTTTGGCATTAAAGTACCCAGTTATATTTTGTTGGAAAGCTCTTTGTCAAATCGAAGCCATCTCTGTTCTTCAAGTAGATCCAACTCTTCTCGTATCCGATGCTTATTTTTCCTGGGAGAATAACTTTGAACTCATGCTGACATTTCAAGTACTTCAACTGGGACCACTACTTTTACGACAAAGGCTAGGGTAAAAGGGCTTTCTTCCATAGATCTTTTAAGGGTAGTTCGATATGCTCATAAGACCATAGGGAGTTCTTCTGTCCATAATCCTTTGGCATCATTGAGTCTTCTGATCAAAGCATTTTTTATTTCTTTTTTGATGGCTTCATTTTGTCCATTTATCAAAGGATGTTTCACAGAGGTAAACCTCTGCTCAATCTTGAGTTTTTTGCAAAATTCGGTGAAATCCGAACTGGTGAATTGAAGGCCATTATTCGAGATGATGGTGTGGGGAATTCTAAATTGGCAAACGATTGATCTCCATACAAAGTTTTCACTACCTTGTCAGTGATTCTTGCTACGGCCAATTTGTAAAGAGTTCAACTACAACAATGACAAACTTCTTCTGAGTCGGGGCTGTCGGGAAAGGACCAAGGATATCGATCCCCCATTGTGCTAACATCAAGGGAATTTTTCAATTGGTGTGAGGTTGGAGGCTGGTAGATGAGGTAAGTCGGCTGTTCTTTGTCATCTATCGCACTTCTTTAAGTATTCTTGTAATAACCCAAAAGAAATGCGTAAATGGTTTGACAGTACTACCTATATCAATAAGGTGCACCTTCCTTTTCGGTAGCCTAGCACTTTAGAACTCCGCAGTTAAGCGTGCTTAACGCGGAGCAATGTTAGGATGGGTGACCTCCTGGGAAGTTTCCCAGGGTGTGCGCGAGTGAGACCAAAGCGCACTGAAAGGACTAGTGTTGGTCTGTGGGGCCACTTGTCAACCTAGCGAGCGGTTCTTGGTGACGACCCGATAGCAAGGATTTGGCTGGGGCGTTACAGTATGGTATCAGAGCAACCCTGCGACCGCGTACTGGATCTGTGGACAAGAGGTCCAGGTCAGTCGCCTAGCAGGGGAAGGTTCTGGGGCTGTGGGTCGTGCTTGAAGTCGCAACGAGGACGTTGCGTTCTTTAATTGGGGTGTATGTAATACCCCAAAAGAAATACTTAAATGGTTTGACAGTACTACCTATATCAATAAGGTGCACCTTTCTTTTCAGCAGCCCATCACTTTAGAAATCCGCAATTAAGCGTGCTTAACGCGGAGCAATGCTGGGATGGGTGACCTCCTGGGAAGTTTCCCAGGGTGTGCGCGAGTGAGGCCAAAGCGCACTGAAAGGACTAGTGCTTGTCTGTGGGACCAGTTGTCAGCCTGGCGAGCGGTTCTTGGTGACGACCCGGTAGCAAGGATTTGGCCGGGGCGTTACAATTCTTGAGAGTCTTTTTTCATAGTCGCTAAGAAATAGCCCTGCCTTAAACATTTAAGGATTCCATGCCCCATGATGATTTCCACATATACCTTCGAGTATTTCTCTAAGGATAAACTGAGCTCTGGTCGGACCAAGGCATTTAAGAAGAGGTAAGTAGTAGGATCTTCTGTATAGTTGACTGTTGACTAGCAAAAAATGAGGTGCTTTTCTTTTTATTTTCTGAGCTGACTTGTAATCTTCTAGTAGTACTCCGTTTTCAAGATAATGAACTATATCGTCCATCCATGATGGTTCAAAATCAACTGGGTTGACCGACTTGCCGTTCTTCTTTCTTGGAGACGGCACCAACTCGATATATAGTCGACCAAATGGAGTATTGGCGACTTTCGAATTTCTACTAAACACATCTGCTGCCCTATTCTCCCCCCGAGGGATTTGTCAAATTTGAAACTCGACGAATCCCTTGATAATATCTGTGGCAATTGCTTTATATCCCAAAACCTCCTATGACTTCACATCTTTCTTAAACTTGTTCTACAAGTAATTGTGAATCTGACAAACGTGTAGGCGGGTTATCCCCAAATGTTTTATCATGCTCAATGCTGTTATAAGTGCTTCATACTCGGCCATGTTATTGGTGGCCTTAGAATGTAGCTAAACCGAACATGGGAGTTCCCAACCACTTGGAGACCTAAGTAGGACTTCGGCTCCTGCTCCTCGGACAGATGACAAACCACCTGTATATGCTGTCCATATGTCATTTGGTTTTTCTTTTATTTCTTCTTTTTTGGAGGGTGTTCGCTTTGTAAAATCTTCATTCGGCTAGGAAGTTAGCCGGGGCTTAGGCTTTGATTGTCGATTTGGCTTCGTGTGTGATTCCAAATTCGCTTAGTTCAATGGACCACTTGATAAGTCTTCCTGAAGTTTTTGCTTTGTGCAACACTTGTCGAAGTGGGTGGTCGATCAACTACTACGATTAGATGAGCATGAAAATATGGCCGTAGTTTTCGGGTTGCTGTGATTAGGGCAAGTGCTACCTTTTCTATTCCGGATGGTGCAGACCGGATTTAAGACCTACCAAGACTATCGTATGCTTGATACCAATTTAGAAACCCCTACTAAAGATATGTAGATAAGGAAGTAGGGAGTCGATCCCACAGGGAACAGCGGTGCCTAAATCATAACTAATTCAACTTAAATAAAACTCAATCCCGCACTGTGTGTGCAGAAATTAAATATTAGGGGGGGTTTGGTGTGGTAAAAATAATGAACTATAAAAATAATGAAAAGCAACAAAAACAATCAAGAGAATAATAAATGTGGGTTTTTATCAATTAACTAAAGTGTAGGGATGATTTTCGAATCCTTTGCAACTCCTTTGGATCAATCATGGATTTTCTAATTTAATTCGTAATGATTTAATTGGATTGGTCATAGTGAGTTTGGGCTTAACTCACCACTTTCCTAAATTATCAACAACCAATTAGCTCGACAAGTCAATCTATTTAACTAACTTAAATCAGATTCATTTAGCACGAATATGAAATAAATTAATTAAATTGGATAAATAACATGGAAATTAACCAATCATAATATGACTATTGATTAGCTTAATTAATCATATTACATGCATTCAAACTTTAATGTATAAATGATAATTAGCTTGAACCATTCATAACATGAAGCTACTATATTTGAATCATTTATCATGATCTATTGGCCTTAACTCATAAATATAAAGTGATCAACTTCATATTCATAAGCCATGTGTCATTATAAGTTTCATGCATCAACATTCATCAATTCCTAAATCTCATGATCCAAATTCGTCATAAATTCATCTATTCATCCCACAATATCACTACTCACTCTTATGCATTGATACAATAAGGAAACAAGCATCAACGATGTAAATACTCATTATGCCAGAATTGAAACAATCTAAAAATAAGAGTGTTATAGCGCAAATGAAGATTCACAAGGTAGCATAAGTGAAATAATGAAGAACAAAACAATAAGAGTGTTCATGATGCTGTGACGCTGTCTTCACTTCCATGGAGTTTCATTGGTTGCTGGTGCTGCTAGTTGCTGACTGATGCTGCTGCTGGCTTGGATTAGAGACAAGGAATATTTGTTAGCTGCTTCAATTGCTTAGGTGATGGCTTGCTGGATGGAATTTGCTGGTGTGTTCCAGCTGGCTGTTTTGTGCTGTTTTACTCAAGATGTTGTCATGCTGCTTGGCCTCCATGCTATTGATGCTGTGATGCTAGCTGTTTTGCTCAAGGCTGGTCATGCTGATGTCCTTAACTTGTTCTATTTAATTTGGCTGAGCCGGCCTGTGGCTGTTTTGGGTTATTTCTGATGTATACGGGATGACTATTTCCCAGTACCCATCGTACATGTGATGGGCCGTGTTTTGATATAGGTAGTACATATAGTTCTGTGTAGCTGCCGAGGAATATACTTCACGACTAGCTGGCATACATGCTTTTTGGAGGAGGGGCATGTTTGTCGTCTAGTTGATTTGTCCCGGCAGTTTTGTACCATTTTTGTATCATCCTCTTCGGGTAATGAATTCACCATACCCAAAAAAAAACAAAAAGAAATCAATGAAATTAAATAAATGTAGACCAATTGAGAATTTTTCTTGAGATTTAATCAAGTTTGACAAAGCGTATGGGCTTCGTGATCTTCAATTGTCATGGATTTTAATCATGGAGTAATGGTGTTCATTTCATGTTCTATTATGATAGGTATTTATATTTAGGCTCGACAAAAATAGAGTTACCAATATAACTATTGGGTACCATAAAGCATGACCTAACCAAACTAACACATTTACTCTATGTCCAACAGAGAATGTAACACAGATTAAACATGTCGCATTATGAATATTTCTCAAACACCTCACAATAATAACCCAACACAGATTAGCTCAAAATTGTGCTCATTTTCATGTGATCATAGGTTAACCAAAAGAGAATTCCATTAACCTATGAAGTGGCTACAAAAATCAACCAAAAGAGAACGACATGACTGCATACATATTTCCCTAGCATCATTAGATGGCCAATCCAAATACAATAGACAAGTTATTATACACAGTTTCAACACATGAAATGATACCACAAACAATGAAAATGAACTATCAAAAACAAAGATCACGTCTCATAAAATCCATAACTAAGTTACAACCACTAAACCATACTTAAATTTACGCTATCATCTTCACAATAAAAAACAAACAATTCATGCTAAATGTATAGAAAGTCATCTCAAATTACAACTATGAAAAGTTGAGAGATACAAAACCCTAGATCAATGAAAATTGGTCTAAACAGAGGGAGGACAATGATCTCTTTGATAGATGGAATTGCGTTGCGTCTATCTAATTGTGATCCGTAAAGACCATCATCTCAAATTGTAGCAGCATCTCTAACTCTCTGGAAAACCTTCATAGAATTGATGAAATCTCCTGTTTTTGAACTCTTGTTTTTGATATTAGACGTGTATATTTATAGGAAAAATTAAAAATAATAAATTCCCATAAACATAGATAAAAATAACAACCAGATCTCACAAGGAGCATAACACGTGCTGCCTTGGCACGACCCGTGGCGTGTGTTGCTTGCCCGTGCTCAGGAAACTTGAGAAACTCATGTTGCATGGCCTATGCCTTTTGTGCACGGCCCGTGCCTGCTTCCAAACTTGCAACTCGATTTTAATCTTCCAATAAAGTACAAACCCGTTCTGCAAACTTAGAAATCAACAAGAAAATTCAGAAAACAGCCTCAAACTTCTCATAATCAACTTATCCTCAGGAAACACTTTCAATTCTTCACTATTATAATGAAAACAAGAGATTCTGAAGTGTCGACATTCTATATAACAAAAGGAACCAAAACAATTCGAAATGACACTAAAACTAACACGAACAAACGATTTTGACTAAGAAAATGATACATGTTTTCACACAGATCAAACTCCCCCAAACCAAACATTTGTTTTTCCCTAAGCGATAGAAATCACACAAGAAGAAACAAGAACAATGTAAAATATGAAACTCGAAACAACTAAATAAACGAGTGTCATCACACATATTTCTGCAAGCGAATTCATAACTTCCTTCTCTCCACACTACACGTAATTATCCTTGTATCTCTAGGCAATCTATTAACAAGGCACCACTCACCATCCCACAATGATCGTGAGGATCAGATCAACACTCTTATATCATATGCAAGGATAAAAGTTCAACTTGAATAAGACAACCAACTATAAGCATCTGCATACTAACCACCTTCTTACCCGAACCAAGTGTACATCACATCTTATTTCAATATTAGGCCAGAACCAAAGAAAATAACAAAGTAGGTGAAAAGGAGGTCAGTTATTTGGTTTGTGGAGCTTGAGTGCAAGGATATGAATATAGTACGAGTCAAGATAAACGATCAATACATCCATCCCTTAAGGCATTGTGTCTTTTCAAAAGAACATCAAAATTTTCAAACCAAACAAAAAGAATCTCCCTTTCCTTTTTCTTTTTCTTTCTTCTTGTTTTTTTTTGTTAAATTTTTATTCGAATTTTAAGTTTTTTTTGTGAAATAAAACAGCAGTCAACAACTTAAATTCAAGTAGCATAACTGACTCAACCGCCTTAATAATAAAAATTGACATAACATATTTTACAAACTATAATAAAAGTGCACGAATAAATATAAATAAACAATAAAAAGTTTTTAGTCTCTACTTCCCTAAACCAGAACAATACATTGTCCTCAATTTTAAAAATGAAAAGATGAAAACTAGAGGATAATACTCACAAAGCTGGATCACTGCTGGGTGGAGATGGTGGTGCAAAGTGGCCCTGCTGCGCGTACCAGTGCTCACGACGACGCTGCGTATGCAGGAACTCTGTCATCATATCCTCCATCCTCTCCAAGCGGTAATCACGAGCTCTCTCACGCTCCTGCATCTGGCCTAGGTGAGTAGTCTGAGCTTTGAGTTACTGTTGGATGCCATTTATCCTAATCCATTGCGTCTCGCCCTGCAGCTGCAAGCTGTCCAACTGTTGCTGCAAATCATATAAACTGACACCTGGAGAATGCCGGCATTGACGTCGGACAGGTGGCTTTGGGATCTCATCTGGCTATGGCATCTCAACATCATCATCAACGTCATCCCCCTCAGCCATAGTATCATCTCCTTGAGCTAGATCGGCATTATCACTCTCAGCATCTGAATCTGTCACGTCCTTGTCCTCTGGTGACTCCTCTACATCCGCTCCAACTGTTCTAGAAGTTGATGCCTGATCATCGCGTCTCACACTGATCTCCTGGAACACCTGGGGTTTCTTCGTCGGTTTAAGGCCAAAAGCAAGAAAGCGCTAGGCAGTCCTGTCGGTGATGCTGGTGAGGTCACTACGAAGCTGCAATCGCGTCCCTTCATTCCCATTAAAGTTCAGATAATAGAACCCCTCAAGGAGATCAAACTTCTCTGTGGAAGTCACATACTTCAGGTCTACCGTGGGCAAGTCTCCAGGTACAGGAACTAGTGTAGATAAATCCATCCCTACCTTCATGGCAATCGCGATCAGCAAACCCCAAAATAAATGCATCCAAACTTCTTAAGGGCATGGAACATCCAATGATGAACCATATGAGAAGCTACATCCACTCTGGATTTGCGATACATAGCCCATAGCAGCATGCACTCCTCACTGCGAATGCCACCCATCGTGCTGTAGCTGCCGAAGACGATATTAGCAAGAACACGGTGTACATACCAAAACACCAGGTTATGGACCACAGACACCTTGGCCATTTTGAAATTGATAGTCCTGAGGCTAGTCAGAGCTAACCCAAGAAATCAATTTCTCATACAACACGCCTCCAAGACGAAATTTGAAACCCAACACATCATCCTCCTTCCTCCTCCCACTAGTAATAAGCTCCAAGGTGCTCAAAAACTCTAAAACGACCTTCTCGTAGGTCGGCCACCGGCTGTAACCAAACTACTCTATATGTAACCCTTTAAAATGAGTATCTGTGCCATCCTTCAGGTCCAGAGTAGTGAGGGTAGGAGGATCCAAGTATCTCGCCTTCTGGTGACGTCTCCTCCTAAGGTGCTGATATCCCTCCTCCTGATCCCCTATTTCAAATACTATCCCATGGTCATTCGACGGTCGAGTCAGTGGCTTAGGCGGTGGTGGCAGTCTAGGAACACAATTGCGCTTAGGAGGGTTCAAATCCTTATGCGGCATTTACGAAGCAAACAACAAACAACACACAACTCAACATTTCATACATTCCCCCGTGCCGAGGCACACCCTCGACTCCTACATCATGCATCAAACAGCCTCCTCCATCGCAAGCAATTCTCCATTCACCAATCTCCATCTCAAATCATACAGAATCCATCCACACACAACCATGGTATACATATTCAAGTATCAAACATGTTCATTTCGATACATATATACCAAATTTCTCCAAAATTCACCAATTCAGTTCACAAATCAATCTAGCATGTTCCTATTACTCATTCATGATCCATGAGGACAATGTAACATGTTCTAATCATTCATTGCATCCAAATCAACCAAAATGTACACCTCGAGGAATCGATATAAACAAAAAGAAAACCTAAATCTACCAAACTTCATCAACTCACGCAACTAACATATCCACACGCTTGCAACATCATGGGAAATCCATTTCAAACCCAAAATTATGCATTAGAAGTGGATACATTGAGAAATTTTTAGGTTTACGAAAATCACCTTCAATTGATTACACGACGATTTTGAAAACATCGGTGCACGATTGAATAATTTGTTGATGGATGAATTGAGATGCATCTCAACCTTTGATTTGAGCCCTTGTGCGCCCGATTTGATGAAGGAATGATGATTTTAGGGGATTTGGGTACGACTTTTGTGTTTGGGAAATGAGAGAAATGAAGAAATGTGTTTGTGTTTATGTTTATGTTTTAATATGCAAGTTTTCCAGGGCGCACGGTCCGTACGCAACACGCACTGCCTGCCCTAGCCCATGCTCAAGGAATTTCGTTTTAGGGCTTGGCACGGCCCGGCCCGTGCGTGGTGCATTTCCAAATAACTTAATGTATTTTAGCTCAAATCATTACATTTACTTTTGTGATTGTTGTTTTGCAACATGTTTAACCGTCTTTGTCATAGCATTAACCATTTTAAAGACAAAGGTCTCGGGTTTGATCTTTTCAGACTCGACTTAAACATTAAAACTAACTAACTCGATTGAATTAAAAACATGTGGGTTGCCTCGCACAAAGAGCTTCGTTTTACGTCGTTAGCTCGACGTAATCACATTGATTTCTCATGGAAATTCCAGATCGAAAACTTCCAACCATTTTGAACTTTCTCCCTCAAAATATTGTTTCAATTTATGTCTGTTTACCTTGAAAATTTTTCCTGTCTCGTTGCTCTTTATTTCTATCACTTCCCAAAGTGAATGACGTTTTTCAGGAAATAATTTAACTCGAGAATTAAAGAGTAAAACTTTATCAACAATTTGAAATGATATTCGGCATAGCATTTTATCGTGATATAGTTTTGCTTTCTCTTTATAAATTCTTGAATTTTCATAAGCGTTTTTTCTTAATTCTTCCAGTTCATGAAGCTGTAACTTTCTTTGTTTTGAACTTTGTTCATAGTCCATGTTACAATTTTTAATTGCCCAAAGGCTCCGTGTTCAAGTTCTACTGAAAGGTGACATGCTTTGCCGTAAAGCATGTGATTTATGGACATTCCAATTGGAATTTTATAAGAAGTGCGGTATGCCCATAATGCATCTCCTAACCCTTCACTCCAATCCTTGCGATTTGGATTTACAACTTTTTCAAGAATATATTTGATTTCACGGTTTGAGATTTCAGCTTGACCACTCGTTTGGGGATGGTAAGCTGTGGAAATGTGATGCGTAACGTGATATTTTTTCAAAAGCGATTTCACCACCCTATTACAGAAATGAATACCCTATCACTAATGATAGCCTCAGGGATACCATAACGGTTAATTATTTGGGTGCGTACAAAGTCAAAAACTTTTGCGTCATCGGTATGAATTGCTCGGGCTTCAACCCATTTGAAGACATAGTCGACCGCAACTTAATGTAAACATTTTCCAATGATGTGGGAATAGTCCCATAAAATCAATGTCCCACACATAAAAAATTTCACAGACGTATATGGATTTAAGTGGCATTTGATCTCTTTTAGAAATGTTTACAGTCCTTTGACATTCTTGACAAGATTTGACAAATTCATATGAATTCTTGTTTATTGAGGGCCAATAAAATCCACTTTCCATTACCTTGTGTATAGTCCTTCTTGAGCCACGGTGACCACCACTTTCAAAATTATGGCAGAATTTCAGAATAGATTGTGTCCCATGATTGGCACCATTTTCTCAGAATTTCATCCAAACAGAATTTAAACAGATCTGGATCATCCCAGATATATTATTTTTGCCCATTTTTAATTCTATCTCTTCGAGCACATGATAATTCATTTGGTAGCTGTTTTCGGACTAAATTGTTCACAACGATAGCATACCAAGGAATTTCACCATGAATTTACAATAAATATTCATCTGGAAATAAATCTCGGAGAGGAACAACTTCTCCTTCTCTTGGTATTCTGCGTAGATGATCCGCAACATAATTTTCTAGTCCTTTCTTGTCTTGAATTTTGATATCGAACTCTTGGAGCGAAAGTACCCATCGTAATAATCTAGGTTTGGATTCTTTCTTTTTCAAAAGGTACTTCAATGCTGCGTGGTTTGTGAAAATAATGACTTTTGTGCCAAGAAGATAGGAACAAAATTTTTCTAGTGCAAACACTATAGCGTATAACTTCTTTTCCGTTGTTATGTAGTTGCATTGTGCATCATCCAACATACGAGAGGCATAGTAAATCACGTGAGAAATACGGCCTACTCGTTGTCGTAAAACTGCCCCTACAGCTTTATCGCTTCACACATGATTTCAAAGGGCAAGTTCTAACTTGGAGGTTGGAGAATTGGAGATGTTACTAACTTTTCTTTCAAGCATCAAAGGCAGCTTTGTAATCATCATCAAAATGAAAGACAACATCCTTTTGCAAAAGTTTACACATTAGTTGTTCTATCTTTGAGAAGTCTTTAATGGATATGCAGTAAAATCCCACATGGCCTAGAAAAGCTCGTACTTCTCTGACAGATATAGGATAAGGGAGTGAACAAATGACCTCAACCTTCGCTTGGTCAACTTCAAGTCCCCATGCTGAGACTACGTGGCCTAAAGCTATACCTTGTTTTACAATGAAATGGCACTTTTTCAAAGTTAAGTACAAGGTTAGTTTCCATACATCTATTAAGTACAAGTTCCAGATTTCTAGGACAATGTTCAAAAGAATCTCCGTAAATAGAAAAGTCATCCATAAACACTTCAATGATGTGAGCAATGTAGTCATTAAAAATTGATGTCAAATCTTTGGAATGTAGCTTGGGAATTATACAAACCAAAGGACAATCTTCAATAAGCGAACATCCCGAATGGACATGTAAAAGTGATTTCGTTTTAATCCTCTAGAGCAATGTAGATTTGATTGTATCCAAAATAACCATCGAGAAAGCAATAATGTGAACGACCTGCCAAACGTTCCAACATTTAATCCATGAATGGTGATGGAAAGTGATCTTTTCTTGTAGAAGTATTAAGCTTCCTATAATCAATACACACTCTCCATCCATTTGGGACTCGAGTTGCTATCATTTTATCATCAGGATTTTCAACTATAGTCATTCCAATTTTCTTTAGAACCACATGAATTGGGCTTACCCATTCATAATTAGTGATTGGGTGCATAACTCCAACATCTAAGAGTTTTAGAATCTCATTTTTCACAAATTCATAGGAGGATTCAAACGACGTTGAGCTTCCCTTGATGGTTTGGCATATTGGTGGAAGGGCTTATCCCTTTGATATCAGCATTCGTCCACCCAATAGCTTTCTTGTTTGATTTAAGGATATGTACTAACTTCTCTTCTTCATCGAAGGTTAGTTTGTTGGAAATTATTACTGGCACTGCCTCTCCATCACCCCGATCTGCATATTTTAAGTGTGGAGGAATGGTTTCAATTTCAATTTTGGTGGATTGACTATTGATGGGAGCATCTTCTCATGATTTATTGATAGCTCTGGAATATATGGACGATGTTCATATTCGGTACAAACATATATTTCTTTCTCAAATTGGTTTAATTCTTCTTTCAGAATTTTAAGATTGTAATCTATTGGCTCATATTCGTTTGTGTTGAGATTCAAGATTGCTTTGAGAAATTCTTCATTGTTGAACTCAAACATTTCATCTTCCAAAGAAGTAAATGAGTCAATCTAATCAATCATGCAGATAAAAGTGGATTTCATCAGAGGGATGTTTCATAGCATCATAGATTTTGAAGGTAATTATTTCTCCATCAAACTCCATGGAAAGAGTTCCATCATTTACATCTATTTTTGTCTTGGCTGTTCTAAGGAATGGTCATCCTACCAAGATAGGTGTAGATAGGGAAGACTGACCATGGTCATCCTCCATTTTAAGTACATAGAAATCTGCTGGAAAAACCAAATCATTAACCTTGGCAAGAACATCCTCAACAAGACCCTCAGGATGTGCTACTGACCTATCAGCAAGTTGTATGGCAACCCCAGTTTGTTTAAATGGTACAAGATTTAAGGAGTTATAAACTGATAATAGCATTACATTGATCGATGCTCCCAAATCAAGCATATATCCTGCTAGCTCAACATTTCCAATGACAAATGGTATTGTGAACATTCCTGGATCTTTTTGTTGGGGGAAAATTTTCTTCCGTTAAACATATGAAACTTCCTCACCAACTATAACATGTTCGTTACCTTTTAGAGTCCTTCTATTAGTGCAAAGCTCCTTTAAAAATTTAGCATATCGTGGAAGCCTTTAATAGAGGAATGATCACTTTCACTTTCTTGAGAAGTTCAAGAACGTCTTTTTCAACTTCCATTTTCTTATCCTTGGCCAAACGACTTGGGTACGGAGGATTCGAACAGTTTTTCTTTTCTTGGGTTGGTTTAGAAATTTCTAGATTGCTTGAATCATTTTTGGTTTTGTTGGAATCATTGGTTGAATTGATTTTCAATTCAGGTTCAACTTGTTTTGCTTTTGCTCTTTCAAGCTCTTTCAACTCTTTTCCACTTCTTAAACTGATTACATTAGCATTTACCTCGAGATTTAGAGGTTGTGAAGAGAGTTGATTAGACATTATCTCGAAATTGGCTCACTTGACTCTCAAAGTTAGAGATACTTGAGCGAACTTTTTCTTGGAACCTTCTTGAGGTTCTACACATTATTTAACTAATTCCTCCAAAGATGGTTCATTATTATTTTGAGGAATTTGACTTTGATATCTTTGCTAACCTACTCCTTGTGGTGAACTGTTGAGACTCAAACGTTGAAAATTTTGATTATTGGTTCTCCACTTAAAGTTTTGATGATTGCGGCACTCTTCATTGTAAGTTATATTTTGAGAATTTCCTTATCTTGGAGGACCAGGAAAATTTCTCATTGCATTAACTTGTTTGTAATCATTAAAGATAGGGCACATATCAATTGCATGACCTTGAACAGAACATATTCCACATGATTCAATTTGTGGGATATTATTGTTGTTTTGGAAAACCATAGTAAGCAAATCTATTAAATGGTCAAGCTTTTGAAAAAGTCGACACTTCATGAACTTCGCGAGAAAAATCATCATTATGATTGAAATCTTGGGAATTAGTATCCATCTTTTCAAGAATTTGTCATACCACTCGGGGTTGTTTATCTTCAAGATCACCTCCACAAGCTGCATCGACCAAACCCTAGTCTAAAGCATATAGACATTGATAGAAATAACATATCAGAAGATTTTGAGGGAATTGGTGATTGGGACAACTTGAGATAAGACGTTTGAAACGTTTCCAATATTCGTACAACAATTCTTTCGTTTTCTGTCTTATAGAACAAAGACTGAAATTGCCCCCATGTGTTAATTGTTTCCTTAGGTAAGTTGTAAATCCAATTTTTTGCATTATCTTGAACACTAAAAGGAAAAGATCTAAGCTTAATCACTTCATCTATTACCCCCTCCGGTTTCATAATAGCATAAACCACCCTAAATTCATTCAAACACCTATGAGGATCTTTATCAGGCAAAACATGAAAAGTTGGTAATTTTTGCAGAAACATAGAATTTAGTTTAAAATTTATGTGCACATCAAGGAAAACAATACACAATGAAGGTTCATTACTGTCATCATATTCAGCTAATTGTCAAAGTGTGCGATTTTCAATTTGAGCATTCAGAATACCATTTTGATCATTCAAAACATTTGCCATATTTAAAGTTGGAAAGTTCTCACCAATATGACGAAGAAGAATTTTTTGCTAAAGTTGACACTTCACCTCGTTCTATTTGTTGTCTTGATTCTCAAATGTATTTCCTTCAAGCTTGCTTCACAATCGCGTACATGACAATAAGCTCGTAATAAATAAAACAAAAAGAAAAAATAAATAGAGGTCAAAATAATTCACTTCGTTCCCCGACAACGACGTCAAAATTTGATAAAACTCATCGCAAGGTGCTACAAATTAAAATATCTGCACTACTTCACACCACACAATATAACAAAGATATAGTAGTGATAAGCACAAGTCGATCCCATAGAGAACGGTTTTTTTCAGATTTTGTGAATTAAGTTGTCGATCTACCAATTTTCTGCAAAATGGCAGGAGGGAGGGGGGGGATGGTTTTTGATAAGAACAACAACTAAAGAAAACAATGAAAGTAAATAAATATATACCAATTGAGAATTTTTCTTGAGATTTAATCAAGTTTGACAAAGGGTATGGTTTTCGTGATCTTCACTTGTTATGGATTTTAATAATGAACTAATGGTTTTCATTTCATGTTCCATTACGATAGGTATTTATAATTTGATTCGACAAAAAGAGAGTTGCCGATATAGCTATTGGTTACCATAAAGCATGGCATAACCAAACTAACACATTTATTCTATGTCCAAAAGAGAATTTAACACAGATTAAACATATCGCATTATGAATATATCTCGAACACCTCACAAAAATGACCTAACACAGATTAGCACCAAATTGTGCTCATTTTCAGGTGATCATAGGTTAACCAAAAGAGAATTCCATTAACCTATGAAGTGGCTACAAAAATCAACCAAAAGAGAATGGCATGACTGCATACATATTTCCCTAACATCATTAGATGGCCAATCCAAATACAATAGACAAGTTATTGTACATAATTTCTGCACATGAAATGGTACCACAAACAATGAACATGAAACTATCAAAAAATAGAGATCACGTCTCATGAAATCCATGACTAAGTTATAATCAGTAAGCCACACTTAAATTTACGCTACCATCACGAAACAAACCTGTGGCACTTGAAGAATCGAATACACTTTTAGGACAAATAGCTCTATTAAGGATTAATGAATTGAATTAGACAAACAAAGAATAGGAATTCAATCCGGGGGAGTATCCCTTAAATTAGTAGACTTCCCCTCCACCTCGCGACTCATACATAGGGAGGGAAAAGGGACTGCCGCTACTACCAATACCGGGTGAATCATACATATCTAGCTGGTTTCCTTATCCTCATTTCCAGTCGAATTCGAGAAAAGACAGAAGCACAAGCCCTCTCTCATATGATGGAAGATACGCACCGCTCTCAATCTCCTGATACATTTCGACAACGAAGTCACTATGGACGACCTTTTCTACTCTAATATTTCATGGGAGGTTCAATTGGAAGGCTGTTCCCAATACGTAACAAGCCCTCGTTTATGAACTTTTGCGGGAGAATCCCCGGAACTCGCAGCAATCAATGAAATTGAAAAAGGATGAACCCATAGATTCTAGAGAGAGAAAGTAAAGTCTAAAGTGCTTTGATCACACAATTGTTCACTTTATTCATGCTAAACGCATAGAAAGTCATCTCAAATTACAACTATGAAAAGTTGAGAAATACAAAACCCTAGACCAATGAAAATTGGGCTAAACAGAGGGAGGACAATCATCTCTACGATCGATGGAATTGCGATGCGTCTATCTTGTTGTGATCCGTAAATAATGTTATCTCAAATTGAAGCGGCGTCTCTAACTCTCTGGAAAACCTTCATTGAACTGATGAAATCTCCTACTTTGAACTCTCTTTTCGAATATTAGACTTGTATACTTATAGGGAAAATAAAAAATATCAAATTCCTATAAAAATAGATAAAAATAAAAACCAAATCTTGTAGGACACATGGCTTGTGTTGCCTTGGCACGGCCCGTGCACTGTGTTACTTGCCCGTGCTCAGGAAACTTGAGAAACTCATGTTGCACAACCTGTGCTTTGTGTGCACAGCCCGTGCCATCTACCAAGCATGCAAACTTTGATTTTTAAGCAGAAAACTGAAGAAAATAGCCTCAAACTTCTCATAATTAGCTCATGCTCAAAAAACACTTCCAATTCTTCACAGTTGCAATGAAAACAAGAGATTCTGAAGTATCGACGTTCTATATAACAAAAGGAACCAAAACAATATGAATTGACACTAAAACTAACACAAACAAACGATTTTTACTAAAAAAATGATGCGTGTTTTCAAACACATCAATGACAGTAAGCTAAAATCATGATATATTGCTTCTTATCAAATTCAATCACTCAGCACGATCAATAGCAAGGGCATGACATCAGTAGGTTACCAATCTAGTTGATTTCACAACATTTAGATAATTAGATTCAATACATCATTCAATCATAACAAATCTAGTTTTAGTTTACCTAAATCATCTCATGATTCTATTACACAAGAACTACCTTAATCTACCCCTATCGATCGTCTGGTCACTCATGATTTGCATCAGTATCACAATCATCATTAATTAATGCATCATCATCATTAGAAACAGAAAATAAACGAGAGGATAGAGATAGCGCATGATTGAAGAATAAAATCCGACGATAAAACAATGAGATCCAATGTCGAATATACCTTGATCTAATCTGTAGAGATGAGTGAAGAACAAATATGGACTTTGACCATCACAAACCTCCATGAAAAATACTTGAAAGTTCCTTGTAATCTATTAATCAACGTGTATATTTATAGAAAAATATGAAATCCTAGTAAACTCTAAGTAAAATATAGTGAAAAATAATAAAACTTGATAAGATATTCGTCGCCACGGTCGTGATCAAGCATGGTCACGCCCGTGACCATCACGGCTGAGAGAAAATCTTCGAATTTGTTTCACACATCACACCCGTGATGTACCAGGTCATGCCCGTGACCAAGGTCTCTGCCTTCTATTTTCAGTTTTGTCCTCATCACGGCCATGACACCTCATTGTCGTGCCCATGATAACTCCAGTATGCTTCGTTCTACTTCTACTTGACTTCAGAATGATTCCAAATCATCACCAACACTTCCAATAACTTTAAACACATGAAATCTTTGTCAAATAATGTCAACATTGTCATCCATATCTTGTCGAAACTGCAATCTTCATATCATCATCTATCACGATCACTTAATCATTTGCTTGAAACATCAAATAACACTTGTGTCGATCATTTCTGCAATCAAAACACACAAACAACAGTATCCAAGTCCAAAAACACAAACTAAACAAAATTTAGTAACGACACTAAACTTACTAAACAAAGAATATTAACATAGAAAAACATGAGTGTTGTCTCACTCATCACACTTATTATGACTCTAGGTATATCAAACCATATAAAGATTTAGTCCCTAACAAAATTGACAACTACTTTATCATCATCGGTCTTGGTTGCCTTAACTTCTACCCACTTAGATATATAATCAACCGTAATCAAAATGTAAACACAACTAAACAAAGGAGGAAAAGGACCCATAAAATGAAATCCCCACATATCAAAAATTTCAAAAACTTCAATCGATTTAAAGGGATTTTGATCTCTCTTAGTTAAATTACCCATTCGTTGGCATTGTTCACAAGATTTCACAAACAAGCAAGTGAGGCCAAAAGAAACCAGATTCAAGTACTTTATCAACTTTTCTCTTAGCACCAAAGTGACCACCAAACTCCAACGTATGACATTGTTCCAAATTAGAATTATTTCAAGGTCTGGCACACATTTTCTAAAAACATCATCCCAGCAATATTTAAACAAGTAAGTGTCCTCCCAAACATAATATTTAGCATCACTTTTAACTTTATCCTTTTGAGCTCTAGCATACGGATACATCAACTATGATTCAACCTCTACAATCTCAAACCACAAATCATGACCCATGACACGCCAAACAATGTCACCTCAATGCAACAAAACCCAATACAAATCACAAGAAAAGTAATCATTGGTGACAGTAAGGCAGAAAATATTAAAAGCTATTGAACCCTTGGTACAGGTTCACTAGTGTTTAAACATGTGGCCTATGTTGAAAGACTTGGTTACAACCTATTGTCCATAAGTTAATTATGTGACAAGGGTTATGATGTGAACTTTACCAAAGGCTTCTGTGAAGTAAGGGATCTCAAAAGGAATGGGGTTAAGTTGATTGGGAGAAGACATGACAATGTTTACATTGTGGATTTCATGAACTATTAACCCAATGGCACCACTTGTTTTTACACAAATGAAATAGAAAAGGCGTCATGGCTCTGGCACAGGAAATTGTCACATTTAAAAATGACAATGGACGAAAGATCATCCACCTGGGAACCTCATAGGTAATGCAAATAATCCAGTGAGGACTAGAAGGGCTACTGTTGAGGAATGCCTTTCTGCATACTTCATCTCAAAAGTAGAGCCTAAGAAGATTGAGGAAGTGCTTAAGGATAGTGGCTGGATCAATGCCATGCTAGAGAAACTCAATGAATTTAAGAGAAATAAGGTATGGCATTTAGTCCCTCGACCTAAGAATTACCCTATTGTAGGGTACAAATGAGCCTTTAGGAACAAAAGTGATGACAATGGAACTATAATCAGGAACAAGGCTAGACTTGTTGCCAAAGGATACTCACAGGAGGAAGGTATCGATTTTGATGAAACCTTTGCTCTTGTGGCTCGAATTAAAGGCATAAGAATGTTCTTGACATATGCTGCGTATATGAACCTTAAGGTATATCAAACGATGTTATAAGTGCATTCCTGAATGGAAAATTGCATAAAGAAGTATATGTAGAACAACCACCCGGCTTTGAGGATTATAAGTATTTAGAATATATCTACAAGCTTGACAAGGCCCTTTATAGATTGAAACAAACTCCAAGAGCTTGCTATGAAACCTTGTCAAGCTTCTGCATTGATCATGGCTTTAAGAGAGGAAAAGTATACTAGACCCTTTTCATCAAGCATGACAACGATCATATTTCATTGGTCCAAATTTATGTTGATGAAATCGTTTTTGGAAGTACTGATGAGAAATTGTGTGATAGATTTTCCAAGCTCATGACATCTAAGTTTTAGATAAGTCTCATGGGTGAACTCAAGTACTTCCTGGATTTCAAGTGCAGCAATGTAATAAAGGCACTTTCATGAGCCAAATGTACCTTAAGAACATGATAAAAAAAAAAAGTTTGGTTTGAAGAATGTCTCAACAATGAAGACTCCAATGAGCTCAACAAACAGAATAGACAAGGATGACTCTGGAAAATAAGTGGACCAGAAGCTGTATAGGGGCATCATTGGATCTTTGCTGTACCTTATTGCCAGTAGGCCTAATATCCTATAGTCTGTGTATTTATGTGCTAGGTATCAATTGAGTCCTAAGGAATCATACCTTATTACAGTCAAGGGAATCTTGAGATATCTCAAGGGGGCTCCTTACATAGGGTTGTGGTATCATAACGAATCTGGGTTAGAACTAATGGGTTTCTCAAATGCTAACTTCGCATGTTGCAGAATAGAAAGGAAAAATACGAGTGGATCATGCCAATTTCTTGGTTCAAGATTGGTGTCATGGTTCTATAAAAAACAGTCAATTGTGTCAACCTACTGCAAAAGAAGAATACCTTGCTATGTGTTGTACAAATCCTATGGATGAAGTCACAACTTCTTGACTATGGGCTAAGTATCCTTAGAACTCCTATCTATTGTGATAACACTTCTGCAATTGCAATATCTGAAAATCTTGTGTTTCACTCTAGGACAAAACACATAGATATAAGATACCATTTCATTAGAGATCATGTGTAGAAGGATAACGTTAAACAAGAATTTTTTTTCCTACTGACAATCACGTTGTTGGCATATTCGCAAAACCCATATATGGATCTAAATTTGTTTATTTTAAAGGAAAATTAGGTATGTTAGACCTGAATGCCTAAAGCAATCACTCCTGAGATTGCATGTTTTTATGAACAAAGGCATTAGGCAACTGTAGAAAGGTTTAAACCTTACTGCAGTAATGTTTAGATATGTACCTCACTACAGTAATATTCAAACCATACTGCAGTATGATCCATGGAACCAATGCACTGAACCGTCACATCATAATTATGATATTTCTCGATAGCGGCTAATTTATGGCCACACATCGCGTCCTACCATTTCATCTTCCATACAAGTTACATTATTTTTTTATAAATAGGAACCCATAATGTTTATCACTCTTCATAATTACCCTACTCCAAAATACAATCTCACTCTAAATTCCACGAGCTCTTCCAATTGTTGCTATGACATCTGACTCATCTGGAACCAAGTTCCAGATTGGGTCCATTCTAGATTTTAAATTACCTAACCGTGCTGGTGATGATATCAAGCAGTCAGTCTTTTCTCCTTCGCATGATAGGATCTTATTTTGGGACACAAAGGACTACTGTTTGATTCAAAAGTCATGAACGAAAAGGATGATGATGATGAAGGAGATCAGAACCATGGAAGGCCAAGGAAGACTCTCGATTGGATCAATAATCTACAAAATACCTGGAACAAAGGAAACATGCTCAGCATACAACATTCTTTACTTCCATTATCTTTCAGATCACTCCACAAGCTATCTTGTGCCGAATGTAATCATTTGAAGAGATCAAGTTCAAGTGCGAAATATGGGGATCTTGTGGAATGTTACATGTTTTACATACCTGGAGCTGCTGTCAAGAATGGATCTTATAGATGCATAATACTCACGATAAGGAATTTAACAGCAATAATTGTCAACTAAGGGAACTTGGTGTAAACTCTGATGTCTAGGGCATTCAAAAATTGATTAAGCAGAAAGGTGCATGCTAAAGAGCTGAACAATGAGTCAAGATTCTCAAAGGAGCAGATCTAGGATGCTATAAAAGGAACATGATCATGACTTCAGAGTTTCCTGTTACAAGGCTTATAGGGGGATACAGGAAGGAATGCATGGCTGACCTGCAGACGATGTCACTACTGCCGAAAGTGATGTATGTGTAAACACACATAATTTGTTGACGTAAATTCAATGTTTTGTTGTGTTTGAGTCATTTATATTGCGCTTTTAGTTTAGTTTGCGTCTTTGAACTTGGATACTACTGTTTCTTTGTCTTTGTGGCAGATTTGGTCATATGAAGATGCGAATGAGCTTTTGAGTTGATTATGGAAGGTCATTACAATTGATGATATGAAGATAAAGTTTTGAGCATTATCTTGGATGTGATTTGAAGCTATTTTGTTGATCCAAGATGAAGGTTTAATGCATTGATCATTTCACTACAAGAAAAACTCATCCCTGCGACGGAACGAAAATGCGACGGCAAAAATCCGTCGTAAATATGTACAAACTGCGATGGATCCGTCGCCAAAAATATTATGGGAAAAGAAAAATCAAAAGTAACAATTCTATGACGGAAAGTCAACATCTGTCGCAAACTTAAAACAATATTACGACGGATTCCGTCGTAAAAAAGGATGGAGAAAAAAATTGTTGCATCACATTTAATTCTGAGATGGAATCCGTCGCAAAATATATTACAAAGACTTTTTATTACAATTTATATTTAAGTAAAAACAAAATCGCGACGCATCCGTCGCATATCTGTATTTAAGCGACGACGGATCTGTCGCAGATTACAGTTTGGCAAAACTTTTTTCCCCGAATTTGTCTAAGTGTTTGGAAGCAAAAAAGCTGTGACGGATCCGTCGCAGAATACATTCAAAAACTAAATGTTTAAGGGTTAAGGGTTAGGTTTTAGGGTTTTGGGATGATAGTTATTTTTAATATGATATCTGCGACGGATTCCGTCATAGATAATATTTTAAAAAAAATAATTTAATGTGAATATACGTTTAAAATAATCGTGTTAAATATTAAAGTTTGAAATCATTACAAAAAATTAA
>JAOVYX010016943.1:0-23346 GCA_035668315.1 Drosera spatulata | reverse complement strand
AGGGATCGGAGGAGTATGGAGTTCACGGCGGTGGCGACGGTACTTGTTCGCCGGATTATGGTGGCGGCGGCGGCCGCCGTCGCCGCGATGGTTGCCGCTTTTCTCAACATCGGCGTATGCGTTTGTTCGTCGGCGTCGACTAACAAGTTTTGAGGTTTTGTGAGGTTATGGGTTTGGGTTGGGCTGGGCTGGGCTCGTTTTACTGGGCCCATTGGTTGTCTGTGGAAGTTGTCTCAGACGTATGGCACTTTAGTCCAATCTTGAGAGGCATTTGCCTGATCGAACCCTTGCTTTTTCTAAGGTCCTGTTTGGTTCTGATGCAATTTGTGTTTTTTTTTTTTAATTTTATTGGTTGATTGATGAAATATAAATGTTTGATATTGATTTCTATTTTTTAAATTAATAAAATAAATATAATAAACAGAAAAGCAAAAAAATGGATTTTATAATATTGTTCGAATGGTTTTGTAACCACGGAGTATAAGCTCAATGATGAACATCCTTCTACGCTTCCTGTGATGTCAAAAAACAATATCTGTCTATGTATAGAAACCTCAGATTTCGTTTGTCGTGTCATCCCACTCAGTCATATGAGTCGTTGTCTTTATTTTTGAATTTATTGCGAAATGAAGTGTCTATCTTTACTTCTCTAACAAGACAATGAATAAGTTCATACTGTACACTGTATTAACAAACGAATCGGACAAGTTCATTGTATTCTCTGTAGACATAACTGTCCCTTTCGGGTTGGGGACCCTGTCAAGTAAATGGTTCATTTTGTTATTGGGTCAACATGTTTACAAGTTGGTCACCAACTGCTTTCAAAGGTTGAGTTGGATTTGTTGTGACAATAACATCCATGATTCATGTATCTCATTATTATTCAACCAATCAATTCATAAGTTTCAATGAACCTTGCAGGCAATTTCAAAATTAATCATTCGTATTCATGAACTTATACCTAAGATTTTCCCTCCCTTGATATCACCAGTAATATTTTGATAGTAATATTCTACAACTTGCTAGATTGCTAGAATTCTTCATCGTTTTGTCTCACCTTTTGCGACAGATCTTTATATATATCCCGAAAAAAAAAATACACATCAAAAGAATATCATTGATGGTCGGGTTCAACACTCGCTTCTCCTCGAGATATTAACCCATGAAGGTGCTGGCACGATAATTTCTGGGTAAACTGTTACTTTTCATGTTGTTGGTATTACATTGTAGCAGTTTTCTCCTGTGTTGTAACTTTATGTACTAGTTTCTCTGGAGAAGCTAGTATATGACCTGTATCGCGACATATTGGTCGTGATTTAGTGGAAAACATGAAGAATGTTTTCCACACACACACTTCGTGATAAGTAACCTTTTCCTCAACAATGTGGACAACGGCTCGATACTTAGCTCTTGACTTCTCGAGTGCATTACGAGTACTTAAGCCAAACATGTCAATTTAATCAATATTCAAGTCGCCATACTTTAGGTTATGTACTGAAAAAAGAAAAATGAAGAAATTTCATTACAATTGTGTAATGAAGGGGACAAAATCGCCTGAAATGTGTGCTGAATAGTAGCTAAGATCAGGGGCAATGGTTGGTGTTGCAATAATTAACATTCAACAAACTCTTGTAGAAAAGTTTCCATCCTAGGATTCAAAATTTAAAAAATTCAAGTTAAATCTCAAAAAATCAATTAAAAGATTGTGTGATTAAAAACGAGTTTCAACACCCACTGTACCATTCATTTTTCCCCAATGTTTGATAACCAGGATAAGAAGGATTGGATAACTAATATCTACTAATCCTATATTTGGTAAGAAAATAAACGTCTGGATTATTAATATAGAATAACATCTTTAATCCTCTCACTATTAATCTCACCTCCTATTATTAATCCCCTAATGCGGGATAAGTATAGCAACCTACCCGTCGCTTGTTAATCGCAACCCGACTGTCGTTGGTCAATCGTCGCCTGATCGACCGTCGACTGTCGATCGTCACCCGCCGTTCTTCTGTTGTCCAATCGCCGTCCAATCGTTGCCCGATCACCCTCGTCTGTTGTTTGATCGTCGATTGCCGTCGCACGACCGTTGTCCGAACGACCGTCGATCACCGCCTGATCATCGATCGAGTATTTTCCGTCTACTGTTTATTAATCTCTTCTGTATCAAATATGATTTGTAACAAAATAGAATAGGATAACTAATCATAGTATTAAAGAATAAAAGGATTAATAATCCATTCATTATTAATCCTGTCTTGTCTCATCTTTGTACCAAACAAAGCCTAAGATTATATTATATTACTCCTGAAACAAAGAATGACGTGTATAATGAAGGGCAAATCAATAGTTTAAAGAAACACATGCAGTCGCGCCTTCGAAGCGATCAGCAAATACAGACTAGCATTAGTGGGAAATCACTCATGTTCACACTAAAATTCTCAAGTACAATGATCCTAGATAAATTGGAATAAATCAAAAAAGAAAGAAAAAATCCATTCAAAAAAAGAAAGTAAAGAAACGGCCACTAGGCCGGCTACTTGCTGCCTGGCATGCCATGCACCTAGACAAAGGAAGAAAACGAGTAGTCCGTGTTGGGAAGCTTGGAAGGCAAGAATGCCAAGCAAACAACCACACCCATCATAGCCACCGGAACTACAAACAGCACCAGCAACGGCGGCGGCGGCAGAGGCGGCAGCACCAACGGTAGAACCACCAAGCCGCAAACCGTCAGCACCAGCACCGCCACCCTGACTCCTATCTCTTTGGAAAGTATCTTCCCATACGTCGTCGACGTCCCTTGATCCATGAACATCATGATGACGCCAACTTTCACATCAAGGCGCTTGTTAATATCGCTGACAGATCGTTAAGTGAAATAAGGAAACTTAGAGAATATATGGGAGCAGAAGAAAATGTATATGACGGCAAGGGAAGATTTGAGGAGAAGTTGAGTGATTGATATAAGTGGAGATGACGGGACCTTCTTTTTGGAGCAACAATAGTGGTTCAGTGTTTTTTACCTAATCAGAGGTGTCCATGTCCTGATTCAAGTAACCGTGTAAATGTCCACATTGAAGGAGAAAAATCCAACTTGTACTATTGGATCCTAGATTCTTCGTACACATCAAAGATTATACGTACATGCAAACAGTTCTTAAAAGACAACCAATCCTAATGACAATCAAACCGAAGATGATTCTCTAGAGAATTCTTATACATAGGAAAAGGAGAAGAGTGTAGAAGACTTTTGTAAATTCTTAGGAGGAGAAGAATATGGAAGAGTATAGATGAAAAGTTTAGAACTCTCCATGAAGATGTATATAAAGGGATGTAAGACTCATTTGTCATCTCATCCCAAAACATCCCATTCTTGTAAACCCTCAAATGTTCTCAATACAAACTTGTTTCTAAATCCAAACTTTCTTACGTTCTCAAATATTATTTTTGGGTGACGAGTTAAACTGAATTAAATGAGACTGCTTCTCCTCTTGGAGAGCCGCCACCCTCTCTCCCAACGGGAGAGCATCTTCCTTGGAGATTTACACTCGGTTTCCAAAGGCATCCGCATGCCGCTCATCCTTCACTTCATACAATCTGAAGACGGAAAAGAATTAACGTAGAAGTGGAACGCACAAACTAAAGTAATGCAATCGCGTTGAGATACGAAAAAGGACATTCAAGATAAGAAATAACCTTGGAACCCGTGGTCTTTTTCTAGATTCATCGTCCTCATCATCCAGCACATCCTCAGAAGCCGCTGAAGCATCAGAATCGCTCTGATCTCCAACATCTGCAACAGGATCAAAGTGCTCCTGCACCAAAGGTTGCTGGTTCTTGGCAGCAATAGGATGCAGAGCCAGATACTCTTGTGATCGCACATCGATTTCGAAGTTCTGTTCCAGTACAATGTATAAATTTAGAACCACGGCAAGCAATAGGCACACAACTTCTCAATGGAAACAAAAGCATAGTTTTCTAGAAAGAGAAGATAAATGAGTTCAGATCATTTTAAAAAGCTTGAATACCTCGTCCTTGAACATATCAGCAAACCTAGAATCCTCCAATATGTCGCTCCATAATCCTTTCTTTTTCTTGGATGGTTTCTTGTCAGCAGCCACATCAGCATCCTGCTTCTCATCCACAGCTGCTTGGTTCTCTAGAAGTTGAGCTGCGAGAGCTTTGTTGACCTTGGGCAACTTCCTCTGAAGCTGCATTCAGAGGAAAAGAGAGCAAGAAAGGGTGCAGAAAAGAGAGTATTAGCTTGCGCCCATAACAAATGATCTAATGTCACTAAGAAAACTAACCGTTAGTCGGCTTTGTACATTTTTTCCAGCTTCTCCTTCTTTTTCTGCTCAATGTAATCAGCGTACACAAATGGACTGGCCATCTCCTTTGCCTACAGGGATATGAAAATAAAAAAAAGTCACAGGAAGAGCATTTGTTGCATTCCTGAGATTAAAGTTATAAAATTTGCTGCAAGAATTACATAAAGGACCATAAACATAAGCTACGCAGGTGGGACGGGGTCACCGTTGCTCTGCAGAGCAGAGAAATTATACTAAGACAGCAAGGCAATATGAGATATGCCTTTTTGTACAATTTATAATTAATAAAGTAACCGTGCATATAAGCTCTCAGAAGATTGGTGCCGATCAAATCCGTCAAATTTAATTTCTCAAGCTCTTCTTTGTTCAAAAACTTACAATCATCATAAATAACTCTGTGGACTCTCTTCCATCTCTTCCTGCAGGGTATAAGACCAAGAAGCAAGACAATGAGTTAACAATGCCGAAAACTCCTGAACATACCAGAGAGGTGAAAAATCATGATCAGCTTTAGTCTAACCGTTAAGTTCTCCAGGTATGAACACCACTTGGGAGCAGGCTCAAGAGCAGGGACAAAATAAGAAGGTATCTGAGGGGAATCCAAAGCAAGCAACAACAACCCACTTTCTCGGAACACACAAATATCATTTATAGTTGTGAAAGTAGACGTAAATAGAATTCTCCACCACCCAAAGAAAAAGAAAAGTGAAAAACTAAATTCCGGGTCCCAATTCCTCACTATATGCTTATCAGTTGTGATAAGTTTTGGTTTCTCAGAGTTTAAAGTTTGGTGCCACTTGATATCTAGTATTGGGCTTCCATACCTGTCAAAAGCAGCAAATATTAGAATAAGCTACACGCTAGATCACCCATTAAAGGATCTATAAGCCAACACTTTCAAGCAATGAACGAAAAGGAAAAACAAAAACAAAAAATGGATTAACATTTCAAGTAAGGAGCTACATCAGACAGACTTACAAGTGATCCTTCACTTTGATAGGACTTGAGGAACGAAGATCATACAGCAGAATCTGCAAATATAACAAAAATTGCATTCAATATTTCAACACATAACATTGCACATGATATACTAAGATATACTCCCTCTATCCCACAAAAAAATGCAACATTTCAAAATCATTGCTTGACACACACCTAATGAGCTTCGGTTTAATATCTAACAATGCTTTATCGTCCCATGATCACTCAAAGTTTGCCTCGAGAACCCGTTGGTCAATTCGTTACATTTTCTGTGGGATGGAGGGAGTAAAAGACAACATCATACCTTCCCCACACTACTGCCAACAGCCATTTGGAAACCTCCAGTCTCATCAAACTGTATTGCGGTAACCTCCTAAAAATTCAAAGCTAGGAGATGATATCATCTAATAGATCACAACAAAATAGTGCAGTTAAGCAGTTCTACAGATCACTACACTATTGTTAAGCATTGACCAACGACTATAACCAAAGGTCCAAAACAAGTCATACAGTTACATATCAATGTCCGACAAAAAGGAAAGATAAGTAACAGCAAAGGAGCTAGCTGCAGATGGTGCAAGTTTATCACACACACTGGATTACAAACTCCAATATGCAAAGAGACATAAGATGGTCATCAATGCAAGATGCAATCCAAGAATCATTACAAACCTGTTCATAGCAAGCACAGTGTAGAAACTATCGCAATCCAAGGATGAATGAATTTTATCGCGGGATGAGGTTCGGGTGCCGGTTCGGGTTAACCACCGTATAATATTGATATGTAAATGAGAAAAATTAAACCAGTACCTCCACATCATCACCAACTGCAATGGCAGCATTGATTCTACCAACAGAAGACCTCATCCTCATGTCAAAGCATTCCACAAAACCATCCTCACCACCACAAGCAACCAATCCATGAAGCATGCTGCATTCGACTATTAAATATTGTGCAAGACACTAAGAATAAAGAGACGATAAATAGGAAATTATTGTTAAGATTTACCTGCGAGACACTACATTAAGGGCCGGTGACTGTGTACTGATGGGGGAGAGAAATCTTCCCTGCAACAGCAAAGTTTGATTACCATCAACTTCAATCACAAGACTTCATTGCTTCAAGTTGAACCAGATGCAGACAAAATCCAAAGAACCAGAAAAAGCAATAGCTACAAAAAAGTAATAGTCTTAAACCTCTTTACTATATTCCTTAAATCATGGGTAAAAGCAGTATCCTTAAATTACCAGGCCAATATCTAAGAGTGTCTGACCAGAATCAAGCAGCAGTCTAAAATCTGCTTACTAGTAGTTAACTTATCCACTCTATCACAGTTCAACTCAACTCATCCTACTAAAGTCATGTCTGTAAAACATGCACACAACTTAGAGTTGACAGAGGCAGAAATTTACCATGCCACATATGTCTTTAGACATAATATAATGGGTCTCTCTCCCTAACATCGATACAGGTGCTGAGGTGCAAAGCCACATAATGAAACAATCATCCAGTGAAGAAGAAATGAAGCACTAATTTCCTACTGAGCTACTAACAATAATGGATATAATACAAACCTGTGCCAGATTGATCCGGTATAGATCTGGTGAGGATGCAGCACAAAGTATATCACAGGACCAACAGTCATATTCAATATCTCTTCCCATCCTGATTTAGGAAAGGGGCAACATATGAATCAGCTCAAACTAAAGGGAAATTATTCAACCAAACAAGAAAAAATGAATGCGGTGGAAGTTCCAGTTTGAGAAACCAAACAGTAAAAGTCCAGAAAGAAACCTAATGGTCATAAATCAAGGTTATAACTTAGCAGATTTATCTACAAATCTGATTAGAGCTGAACTACAAGTAGCACATTTGCCAATCTTCTGCGTAGCATTAGTCAGTATCCTGCATCATTTTACAACAACTAACCTTCAACTTCAACAATTGTATGACACCATTCGTGAAGAAAAGGACAAACCTTGGAATCCTTAGACTGTAGTGACTTCCGTACTTTGCATGAAGACAGACAGAACGATCAGCACCTAGAAATGCAAGCTTTGAGTAGTCATCTGCGAAGACCTAGTTCAGAAGAAAACATATAATTGAGCTGAAACTTGAACAATCAATTATGCAACCCCATAACAAGAAAAGTTGTCTTTGGCATTCATCAGATTGCACCCTTTAAAACTATCATCTTATACTGCTTGCATCTCTATCACTACTAGCAATGACTAATGAGACTTCATAAACTTACTTATCCTCCTACATTCATCATTGCAGAAGTTCAACACAACAAGGACAAGGAGATTAACTATCGAAAAAAAGAAAGATTACTGGCACTCTATTCTCCAACAACGATCAGTTTGCTAAATCATCTGACAACTCCGTATTGATATCACTTTTTAACACAGTAATAAATCCCTTAAGAGAACTAAAGCTAAAAACACAATCTATAAGCAAGCAGGTCCCATAAACAGCTTCAGAATTTAAGGAACTTGTTTCAATACCTTGAAATCAACAATCTTAGAATCTAGATGTCTTTCAAACTTGAGTGAGAGTACCCGAAGCTCATACAATTTAACTACCGGAGGATAAATTCCTATTTTTTAAAACTTAAAAAAAAACCTCAGTCGTCAATAAAAGATTATCCATCTGATCAACGGATAATATAAGCCATAAGCTATCTGTGTGTTGATCAGCACCTGAAGCGATGAGATACTCTCCATCTGGAGTAGCCCTTATTCTGGTTGTCGCAGTCTCAAACTTCAAATCCTGTATAATCTCAACCCTTTGCATATATTCTGTAAAATGCTCACAGGGAATAAAATGACATAGAAACATAAGCAATCATTACACATAAAAATAAATAAATGAAGTCATAAAAACAGAGACAGGCAAAAGGAGCTACAGGGTCAATAAAGCTGACAGGAAACGTAAGACAGGTTCATAAACTTTGACATCAACGGGATTCCATATCTTCAATGTTGTCCATCCATCACATAAGACGTGAATCTCTAATGTTTCTGTACTCACCACATGCTAGAAAGAGCTTTTCTAACAGCACCCAGCCAGTGCTCATCACATTCATCACAAAATCCAGCCAGAACCTCATCATAACATATTCATATGCACATGGACATTACTAGTAGAACAAATCATGCAACATGATTATTCAAGACAAACATGGAACACACAAATCTCATACAACATAAGACCAAATCAGCCCATAATTTTCCCAATCAGCCGAATCCGACACATCAGATAAGTCTCCCTCGCAATCACTCCGGCCGCTTGATAACTGCCCTCTTAAGACATTGATCGAGTGGACAAAGAAAATAGCCTAAACTATCCAATCAATCCAGTAAATCATTCAAACTATCACCACACAGTTCTCAAATCGGCCTATTCTGCAAACCTGATCACTTGAGACCTTCAAACTACCCAAACCAGCATGCCACCAATTTATCCAAAATCCTATCTTCTAATGTTTCTAATTACTTGAAACACCTCAAATGCTACCAATCAACCAATCCCAGAAAGGCAGAAACTAACTTATCCAAAAAGCCAATACCTCTATCTTTGCGAAGCGCTCTGCGTTTCTTGGGATCAACCCAGCTAGCCAGCGACCTATGCTGGCCGGTGACTGAGTACGTCTTCACCCCATTGATGGAGGTCGATTTCAGGGTGCCGCCGGTGTACGCCATTGTTGCTGCAATTGGCCAAATCGAGATAGTGTGCGGATTCGAGGGGGAGAGATTTTGGGGATCGAATCAGGGTTTTGGGGGGTTTAATTGGGGGATTTTGGTGTCGATTTGGGGCTGAGTTAGGCTTTAGGGTTTTTGTGTGGAGGTCGGCGATGAATGAACGCTGAACAGAGCGACTCAGTTAATTGCTGTGCTTTAGTACCTTTATTCAACCTTTCATGTATATAATATATATTTTTTTAAGTAATCTGAAAATCTGAGAAATTTTAAGATTATAAATAAATCAATTGATAGATATATAAATATAATACATCAACTATTAATACGGAATATATGAAAAGAAAAAAAAGGAAACATAAAAAACGTTATTGTAGTAGTTATGCCAGCAACAGAACTTAATATATTCTATCATGAGTCCTTATTTTTGTTTCAGCAAAAGAATGTCTGCTTTCCAAAACGAAGAAACATGGTTTATGAAAAGCATGATACGTTCCCGCCCACCTGCCAACTGAGTTCCAGCACCATCTCCCTTATCGCCAACAAGCACTTCTGCATTCATCCACAGTAAGCAATTGGCAGCCATGGTCATGAGCCTTCTTCACAGGGAGCAGAAGTTAGCAAGAAAGACATCCAGACAAGCATCGAAGAGAACGTTTATTGCATTCTCCTAATCCGGTTCTACAGCGCCAGTCACTGGCAGGAGGGGCGAGAAAACAAGTGGCGATAATTGAATCGTTTGGCACATTGGCCTCTGTTTGTTTCTGCTACACCATGCTGAAAGGATCAGCTACATTGCATTTACTCATTACTTATGATAACACGGGGGGATCGCCTACACACATCAAGAAATGCACAGAGATAATGACTACATTATGATTCGTTAATGTTAGCATTCGAAAGCTGCTTCTTGAGGTCTAAAACCTCGAGAGCATATGATTTCAATCGTTTCTTCAGCTCAGCTGAAGCCTCCTCAAACTTCCTGTGCATAAGATCGTTTTCGTCCACTGCCTCCTTATATCTCTCACGGAATGCTTCTAGTTTAGCTTGTGTATACCGAAGCCTCATCATGAGTTTCGACTTCTCTTTGTTATTCTTCATTTCATCCTGATAGACAATGTGCGATTAGAAGAAAGGACCAAGGTTAAAAGGGAGCATACTAAGTGATGAAAGCAAGTTACAAGATAACAAGGTATGTCAAATGATGACGAACTAAAGTGACCAATAGGTGCAGCTATCATATGGCCATGGATATGCATATGATAAGCATATTCTACTCCTTTTTTCTACTTCCCCTCACCCCCCCCCCCCGGTCTTCCTTGGTCAATTCGCTATCCTAACTATGCTGATCGATTGCTATATCCTTGAAAATGAACACAACCCTTTCGAAAGAGTGAAAAAGCAGAGCATGGAAATCTGAAAGGAATGCAAATGTTCATTTCATGAATGGACCGACTGTTCTATCCGACATATGGTTTTGTGTCGGCTCTGAATTATGAATTTTAACGGGTTGGTTGCATCATTGGCGTAGGACTGACACAAGGTTCTACAGTTCTGCTCGTCATCCTTTAGGGCATTTCTCATCTCTCTCGGAATGCTTCTCATCTCTACATACTCTTGATGTCCTATGCAAATCATGATTTGCAAGTTGCCACCATTTTTCATAAAACAAAAAGAGACCACGTACAGACTAAAGAAGCTTGCAGTATGCAAAGAAATGGAGCCGTCATACTTGTAGTTCACCTTATCTAGTGTATTGGTTAACGTTGAAAGGACTAAAGATAATTGTGGGTGATATAGCCGAGATCGAGTTCACTCACATCATGCATCTTAAATTCCAGGTCTGAACACCTCTTTTTTAGCTCCTCCGCTTCGAATTCTGCATTCTGCAACTGTCATTCCAGCAAGTTTTCTAGCTTAAACTCCTGAAACAATAGTTGGCAGCAGCATGCAACAATTTTCAGACTTACCATGTCGTTATAACCTTTTTTCAGAGACTGGATCTCAACATCCGTGTCCCTTTCTTCGAGTTGTTTCACCAATCTGTCGACCTCCTTAGACTTCTGTATGCTGCAAGCACATTCCGGTGAAAACATAATCAGAACTTGATAATCTAATAATGGTTGTAGCACACAAGAACCAAAGGGACATGACACAAGTCTCAATATTTATATTGATCATGCTAAAATAAAGCTGTAGGCTAGCAAACCATAACAAATAAATAAATAAATATTTAAAAAAAAAAAAACAAAACTTAAAAAAAGAGCCGGGTGTATCTATCTATCTATTGTTAATCCTGAACATCGGTTTCATGAGGCAATCACCTGCATGCTGTCTCCTGTTCTGCTTTCTCCTCCGCTTGCTTTAGTTTCTCATGAAGAATCATGCATTCTTCTCTCAATGCTGAAGTCTGTTTTTCCATCTGAAATTTCTCATTTGTGTCATCGGACAGTGTATATTAACCCAAGATGATCAAACCAGCGCATAACTCTACAGCTTAAAAGTCATAAGCAAACAACACATGCATCCCAAAATCGTACAAATCATCTAGTCTTTGTAACATTTGCATCATCAAGCCAACTTGTAGAGAACTATTAATAACTCACGAGTTTTGGCAGTTGGTAAGAATACTACCTCTGATATTTCTCTTGACAATGACGTGACTGCATTATTATATGCATCTGCCTTCTCTCTAATGGCTTCAGAAGAAGCTTTCTCTTTAGCTCTTAGAATAGCATTTTCCTGTTCTAATTCTAGAAGCGCATGAGTAAATTGCTGCAATGTCAAGGAAAGCCCATGAGTGTTCTCTCTCATAATATCGGTGATGAAACAAAGAATTCCTCTCCAAACATCAAGTCACCTGTGCTATGGCTATCTTTTCTTCTACAAACAGATTTAGCCGACCTTCTATTTCCTGGTAGGACTTCTCAGATTGTTCTAACTTTGATTTCTGTAACATAAAACAGAAGCAACAAATATCAGATTGCAGGATGTGCAATTCGGAACCTCTTTTTCTTGACAACTCATGAAAGATACAACCTGGCAGTGCACTACAGTAATATAAGAAGCTTACAAGGTACAAGTTCTCATCCTGGTACGTGGTCAATTCAGAGCTTGATGTGTCCAATTTGTCCGAGAGAACTGTTATTTCTGCACTCAAAACTTCAGCTTTAGCAACAAGTTCTTCATTTTCTTGATTTACAGCGGCAAGTTGCTCTTCTAGAGTGGCAATAGTAGCTTCCATTTCAAAAGCAAGGACTTCAAGATTCTTGTAATCTCCCTGTATAGAAGCAAATCCAATTATTTTAACTGGAATCATTCTTGCATATCAACATGATGAACTGCAAATCTGAATTTGAATCATTCTTCTCCCTGTGTTGAATCTGAATCAATTAAGCAAACCTATTTTTCTCATGTACCTGCAAACCTTGTTGAGAATCGTTCTCCCTGATACTCCGATCAAATGTTGTACTGTGTCCTCCACCAGCAATACTTTCACGTCTGCTAAAGTCACGTTCAAGGAAAGCCTTCTGACTATGCAGTTTCTTTATTTCTCTTTCAGCATTTGCTTTCTCACTCTACATGACAGGACATTAGTTCAGAATGTTGTGAGCCTGTGAGAGACATAGTAAGCAAAGCAATCGAAGATGGTGAAGAACCTCAATTCTGGTCTTATCCTGGATTGTATTTTTGAGCTTTGACTCCGTCTCTTTCAATTTAGTTCTCGTCTTCTCAAGGTCCTTCCTCAAAGATTCTTTTTCCCTAAACAATGTAGACGATGACAAAGACAAAACTTTCTTTACAAGAATCTGAATTTGATAGAGAAGTTCTGCTTTTTCCAGATCAAATTGTTCATTTAGTGCCTGCAACCGCATTGACATGTCTGAGGCAGATTACCTATCAAGGACAACAGAAGTGATGAAAAAATGGTAGCAACTTACTGTCAGAGCCTTTTCAGAGTTTTCGGCATTCAGGTTCATCTCCTCAATATCTTGGTGAAGGCCACTGCACTCATTCTGCAACACCGCCTATGGAGTGACACAATAGAACAGAGACTCAGAATTCAGAGAACCTGCCAATAAATACAAAGGACGAATTTCATCTTGTACAAGAGAAGAATCTGTACCTTTTCACTCTCACCATCCATCACTCTACTTTTCAGTGAATTATTCAATTTCTCATAGCCAACAATTATAGAGTTTAGCTGCTCAGAGCTCTCGTGTGCAATAGACTTAAAATCCTGCAACCCCAAAACAATCAGAATACTAGATTGCATATAGAGATCATACAACATGGTGAGGATAAGAATGGCAAAAATCCAGGAACACGAGCTCTAAAAACTGAGTACTCACAGAAAAAAGCCAATGTACTGAGGAATAGCTTTGAAGAAGTTCACCAGCAAAAGACAAGATGTCATCGCTTGAAGATCTTAATCCCAAAACTTCATCCAATGTTTGTTGAACCTCACGTGAAAGTTCGACCATCGAGTCTGAGAAGCTCTCCTGAGCAGAACATGAATTCATTTGATATAGAATGATAAACCATATCAAAAGTATAACGGAGTGTAATCAGGGGGTAAAAGCGTAACGGAGTTCAGCAAGTATAGTACATAGAGCAAGCAATGGTCTATTTTTTATTTTGTATTATGATATTTACCTCCATTGCCAAAACAGTTTCTTTCGAAGCGAGTTGCTCTTGGGCCACCCTGGCTTCCTCTTTTGCAGTTAGAAGTTCATTGGACAGCTAGAAGCCAAACAGGAAAACAATAAAAAATTAATAACGAAAGCAACGGCTGAACCAAAGTTCAGGACATATGAGAATCGCAGAGGAATGATTTCTGAACATCTTGCACAATGTATCAAGCACATACAACATATTGGTGCCTTCCGGATGGTGCGAATCCAGGAAGACAAACATCTTTGATGTTAATCTAGAGATTTAACAGATACAAGAGTGTACCATGCAGGAAACCAAACTACTATACATTGACCGGCAACTGATCGGACTTGAGGTTAAAATACAGGAACAATAATGAATGAAAATACCTTAAAAAGAAGCAACGTGGCCTAAAGAATATAACAAAGGAGTAAGACAAAAATAAATAAATAAAATAAAAAATGACAGTGCTACCAACCTCACCAATTGCAGTATGATGCAACTATGAATGATCTATGTTGATCACCTTTGGTTGGTAATTGAGACCACCTCTAGGTTGGATAGCAAAACTCATACTACGTTGTTACAAAGCAAAACACAGAACAAACTGACCAGAGGTAGTTAAAGTTACAAAGAATTGCAAGCCAAATTATGGGCCCAAAAGTTGCAAAAGTGCCTTGAGCTCTTTCATATGAGCCCAAAAGAAGGCACCTATTCTAAATCACAATCTAATACGACCTTGGAGCAGTTACCTTCTCATATTTACTGGTACAAGTATCATGCTCTGTTGCTAACCCCACAACATTGTTCACATTGAATTCACTTGAGGCCTTCTCCAACTCCAATTCCATTACCTGAAAACCGACACAGTGAAATAGTTGTCAACATAAATGTATGATAAAGAGCAAAGATAACAGAAGTTAAAAATGATATCTGTTATTGGACTGAGAAGTGAGAAGGTCAGCATCACCGATTGAGGATGTTGCTTTGTAACAGCAATATCTCCCATTTCACTCGAGCATAAGCCTTTATCATCATGGACAGTATTGCTACTAGCTAGTTGTGTAGAATGGCCATTGTCGTCCAAATTGACTACTTCCAGCTTTCTTCTCAAGTAATCAATTTCTGTCTCATATGCTATTCTCTGCAGCGGAAAAAGATAAAACCATATTTAGCTGCTTTCTTACCGGCAACAGCAAGAGCTAAAAACTGACAGGATAACCTGAGATTCAAATCTCTGCCGCAGGTCCTCATTATCAGCTTTGAGTTTGACTACTTCATAACTCTCCTGAAAACAAGGACGTAAATAATTTTTCTTCAGAAAAGTTACACTAATATAACAAGTCCAGAAAAGTGACAAAAACACCAACCACAGGTAAACTTTTCTTCTTAGGTGGTCCTTTTTTCCTGCTTGTAATATTCAATAAAGCTGATGGATCTGGAAGTTGTTGCTCCGCAACATTATCATGAGTTCCTTCTTGCTTGAAGCTGGCATTTGTGCCCCCTCCACTTTGACAGACTAGTTCTTCAAACGGAAGTAGAGGTCCAAACTTGCGCTCTACTCTCATGCTTCCAGCAGCGGGAGTCTTTGATTCAACTGCACAAGATGTCTAAGAGATGGGAATATAATGAATTGCTATTTACATCTCGACTATGGAAGACAAAGTTTAGAAGACCATAGTAGGCAAACATCTAAGACTAATATGGCTATATTTTTACAAGAATCAGTAACATGGTTTAACCTTCACATGTATTGTCAAACATGATTATTGAAGTTATAAACTTGCAGTTCCGGATTCCATTTTGACTAAAGACCATAATCATCAAATGGTGCAATGGAATGACTTGCTCCATCAGATACGATATGATAGGAAAGACTATGAAGGTATACTATGAAGACACTAAACATGATACCAAGAGGATTAGTTGGTTGGATGTTTGATAAAAAAAGACTGGAAGACTAAACAAAAGTACATAAAGAAGAAAATACATATCTAAAATTGCAACATTATGAGGCATTGAAGATCTTGAAATTATCATAGAATTAGTGTGTATCCGAATTTGTATTCCGGACAAAATGGTCCAAGATGTTCTAAAAGGAAAATCAAGGCATATGTTGTTTGCATATGATGTTGTTAGTACCCGAATGGTAGGGTTGACAAGGGGCAATGCTATTGTGCAGGAACTGATTTTTAAAAAATAAAAATTAAAATAGTGTTTGGTTATCTCATGCTTTTATTTGCATTCATTTGTTAAAAGAAAAAAAATATCAAATTTAAGTATCCTATCTTGTGAAGTTCGGCATGTACTTTTGTTACAAGGGGATGCAGGAGAACACTGAACAGTAAACATCAAAGTGGACAAACATGAGTTTAAATACGTACCTCTCTAACAGTGTCCCAAATGATGTTACTCGGGCACCATGTACCTCGCCTCTTATCCTGAAATTTAATAAATAAATAAATACATTACTAGATGTTTGTGATACAGAAGTACAAAACTAGGAAAAGTTACGAGAAGGTAGAGGAATACTATGCTGGGGAACGGATAAATAATAAACATACATCTGAGATGCATGCTTAAGTACTCAATAAAGAACTCATCCATACTCTGCACCCTTTTTTGAATCCTTCTTCATTTGAGGAAGGAAGTTGTCGCTATGATTTCATTTTTACATGAAGAACAGAGATTCATGGAGCGTTATGCTTAAATAGACAGATTCCAAACAGTAGTTTCTCATACAGTCATACTCAAGTAACAAAGCTTATATTGTTCATCTAAAAGGCAGATCAACATAACCAATCAGCAAGAGTTAACCAGTAGATAGTCCATTCTTATGTTTTGCTTTCTCATAAGCGGATCTATACTAGAAGCGGGCCAAAAAAAGTACTTAAATATTTCAAATCGAAATACTATGGTGAGTATATTTCAAAGCAAAGTCAGCGCAATGCCACTATGCCAGCAGAAATGGGAAAAGGAAGAAACCTTAAACCTAGCATAATATCATCAGAATTATATGCACGTAAGGAAATTAATACATCTCAGAGGGCTGCCGTGGATCTCTACAAACTTCGTGGTTATCCAAAAACAGGTACCTTTTTCTGATTAACTTGAGCTTCATCCCTGTTCGAATATAGAACCATTGTGCTCAAGTTCTCAATTTTCTTCTCTTGTTCCTGCAACCTCCGTTCGCGCTGATTTTTAGCTTTCTTTTCCTCCTCCAGCTCCAGAGCTATTCGCTCTTTCTCCAATTCAGTCTACATGGAACATATTGAATGTTAAAGACAATTGCAAGTTTTCTAGATAGAGTCACGAGGCAAGATGGACACCTGTAACAATGTGTTCCGCAAACTGAGAATTTGATCCTCGAGGTGTTCTGAATGAGAAGCCTGAAAAGAATCACGAAAGCCTTAAGGATCTGCAACGTACCAGTATGAACACTATGTTCTGTCTTCAATCAAACGGGAACTGACCTGCAATTTTTCTCGAAGCTCCTCAATTTCTTTCTTTTGACGCTTCAACAAGGCAGCATCTGTCAATATCTGTGGAATTCAAAGAACTCTATAAGCATTAAACCATTATAAACATCAAATAAATGGAGCGAGAGCACGATGCAATTAAAAACATCAGAACATATAGATGTGTAGCACAAAGCATAAGAATCGCAAAGACCTCATTAACGCATGCACAGTTTGTGACGCGTAAAGCCCTGCTTGCAAACTGCAGAGTACTCTTTGTCTCATCCGCATGAATCTGAAGGAGAAAAGCAAAGAGGTAGAACTGCATGAATTTTGAAAATGCAAGTAGAACAGACCGAACAAGCCAGCAAATATGAATTTCAAAAGTGACAAGAGAAAGGGGGAAGTGGAAGAGGGATAACAGAGAGGATATCGGGGATAAGGATTTCAGAATTCCAACAACTTGTATCAAGCATCGTACCAAACATGCAACCTCCGTTGCATGATTCATCTACATCATTATATAGATGACAATCACAGGAGAAAATTTACTGAAAAACAACTGATAAAGGGAGCTGGAATACTGTATCCCACAATGTCATGTATAGAGCTTTGGCTAACGAGAACTTGTTGATGTTGATGCCCCAAATCAATGAGGCGTGTTTTCTTTTTCGGGGTTCTTCTTCGCGTGATTTTCTTCTTCTTCGCGTCATCTTCTTCTTCCCGCGTGTGGTCCGTGTAACTTGTTTGTGCCTCCCGTGTTGGTTTTGGCATGTAAGGGGAAAGAGAGCAAATGCAGAGACAAGGCAAAGGAAAGAGAAGCAGAGAGGAGAAGGAGAGCAAGTACAAGCTCGTGGTGTTTTAAACACCTTAAATACATTAAACACATTAAAGTGAGGGTGTTTAATTACTTGTTACGAGTTTTTGATACTCGTATTGCTCCTTTTGTATTTTTTCATTTTGGATTAGTGAATATCTTCGTCATCGGCAACCGTCCGTGGTTTTTCCCGCAAAAGTTTCCACGTAAAAATCTTTGTCTCATTTATTTTGCGCTTGTTATTATTTGTGTTGTAATTAACCGACCCATTCGTAACAAGCTGGTATCAGAGTTTGGGATATTTCAATCCTTATTTCCCACATTGGGTTCACCCACGTAGGCTTAGGAACAAACGTTGTTGAGCTTGGGATTTAAATTATATTTTTTGCGGGTCAGTTTTTCTGTATTTTTTCCACAAAAATAATTTTCCCCCTCGAATGAACAATGCTTTGGAGAGTAAAAGTCGTTGCGTTATTAACCCAAGAAAGAATCGAAGAGGATCTGAAAGGGATTGATAACTTATCGACAGAAATGAAAGATGAAGATGGATAAGAAGGCACGTACGGCTTTATAACTGTGTCTTTCTGACAAGGTTCTTCAGAACGTCCTGGAGGAAAAATCTACCAATACTCTTTGAGATAAACTGTCCAGCTTATACATAAACAAATCTGTTACTTTTCGTTTGTATATGAGACAGCGTCTCCATTCTTTCAAAATGAAGAAGTCCAGTACCTCTCTAGAAAAGCACTTGAAGGAGTTTCAGACTATCCTTGTTGGTTTGAAAAATGTTGGAGTCACCATCGACGATGAAGAAGCGGCGGTCATTCTGTTGTGTTCTCCCCCTAGTAGCTATGAGGCCTTTGTGACTACTATGATCCATAATAGTGATTCTTTGTCGCTGAAAGACGTTAAGACGTCTTTAACTAGTAGCCAGCTGAGACACTAACTCTCGGAATCGTCCAGGTCCTCAAGCACTGATGATGCACTATTCATCAGAGGAAGACAAGATCGAAGACAACAGGATAAGTTCAGAGGCCGACCGAAGAGTAAAAGCTCGAAGAAATCCAACTCTTGTCATTATTGTCATCAGAAGGGACATTGGAGAAACGAATGTCCTAAACTAAAGAACAAGCAGAAAAAGGAGAAAACCCCAGTCGCTGGTATTGTCGAGATTCAGATAATCTCGATCGTTCTTACATCCGCCGTGGAGTCCTTGGTAGCATCCACTTCAGAGTGGTGATGAATTCCGGTTGAACCTTTCACATTTGTCCGCATCGGGAGTGGTTCGTCGCATTTGCTGAATCCAAGGGCGGCGTACTCCTTATGGGCAATAATGCTGCCTGTAAGATTTTTGGTGTGAGAGGTGTTCATATACGGATATGGGATGGTGTTGTGCGAACATTGAAAGATGTTCGATACGTTCCAGCTGTGAGACGGAATCTTATCTCTTTGAGCTGCCTTGATCGTGAAGTATGTTCCTATCATTCTCAGAATGAAGACATGGAGGTCAAAGAGAACCGTATGGTGACTATGAAGGCTCGACTTCATGCTAGATTATACTATTTGGTCGGCGCGACCCAGGATGGAGTTGCAGCTGTTGCAAATTCATTGTCCGTTCGTGATGATGAGACTAGTTCTGAGATGAAGCTGTGGCATATGCGACTTGGGCATATGGCTAATCGGGGGATGGATATTCTGAGTTCAGCAGGCTTGTTTGGAGGATTGAAGACACAAAAGCTCAGCTTCTGCGAGGACTGTGTTCTCGGTACGATGCACAGAACGAAAAGGACACTCGACTACATTCACTCAAATTTGTGGGATCATCTCCGCATGCTTCGATGTGAGGTAAAAAATATTCTTTGACCTTCATCGATGATTACTCCCGTTATGTCGAGATATATTTTTTGAAAGAGAAATCAGAGGTATTCGAGACATTCAAGAAATTGTTGAAGTTGATTGAGACGCAAACCGACCGACAGATCAAGAAACTTCGAACCGACAAAGGGAAAGAATTTGTGAACAAGCAATTTCTGGAGTTGTGTAAGGATAAAGGCATTGTAAGGCATCGCACTGTCACTTATACGCCCCAACAGAATGGGGTAGCATAACACATGAACCGGACGCTCATGGAGCAGGCTCGATGCATGATGATTGAAGCCGAACTGAAGGAGCGGTTTTAGGTTGAAGCAGTTATGACGGCCTGTTATTTGATAAACAGGTTACCCTCCTCAGCGTTATCGATGAAAACGCCTTATGAGACTTGGCCTGGTAAGCCCGCCGATTATTCCAACCTTCGTGTTTTCGGTTGTCCAGCATATTATCATGTTAGCGAAGGGAAGTTGCAACCTAGGGCCAAGAAGGTCATCTTTCTTGCATATCAACCAGGTGTGAAGGGATACAGATTGTATTCTATTGATCCATCATCACCTGCATTCATCATTAGCAGAGATGTCACATTTGACGAGGAGTCAATGTTAGCCAAGAAAGTTTGGCAGCAAGGGAGCATTCAGCAGCAGGTGGAGCAGACACGACCGGTCGAGAGATCGACATTTGAAGTGGAGCATCAGGATGGGAATTGCTCAGATCCCAACATTCCCACTGATGTTCTGCAGCCAGTTCAAGAAGCAGAAGATTCAGGAGTTGAACCACTACTACCAGATTCAATCCACGTGGGACCCACTCTACAGCAGAACCAACTTAGCCGTGACAGGGAACGACGTGAGATCAGACCCCCAGCTCGATATGGCTATTCAGATTTGATGACATATGCACACATTATTAGCGAGGCAATTGAGAATGAGCCTTTGTCATTCAGGGAAGCCGTCGTGAGTTCGGAATGTGCCCAAGGAACTGCAGCTGTGTAAGAGGAACTAGAGTCTCTTCACAAGAACAACACTTGGACTCTAATTCACTTGCCGAAGGGAAAACACACCGTAGGGTGCAAATGGGTGTTCAAAAAGAAGAAAGCAGGTGATGGTGACGATGTGAGATTCAAGGCCAGATTGGTGGCTAAGGGTTTCACTCAGAAGGAAGGTATTGACTATACTGAAGTTTTTTCTTCTGTAGTCAGACATACTTCTATTCGAGTTCTTCTAACTTTGGTTGCTAAGTTCGACCTTGAACTTGAGGAAATGGATGTAAAGACGGCATTCTTACACGGTGAGCTAGAAGCGCTAGCCAGAGGGTTTTTCATTGTCAGGAATGGAAGATCGCGTCTGTCTTCTGAAGAAATCATTGTACGGATTGAAACAGTCGCCCCGACAATGGTATCACAGGTTTGACACCTTTATGACAAGCATTGGATACACATGAAACCCGTACGATCAGTGTTGTATCATCGACAACAACCTGATAGGAGTCAGGTATATCTTTTGCTCTATGTAGATGATATATTGATCGCCGGTAGAGGCAAGGGGACTATTGACAAATTGAAGACGCAACTCAATAGTGAGTTCGATATGAAGGATCTCGACCCAGTAAGGAAGATTTTGGGCATGGAGATCAAGCGGGATAGAAAGCGTGGAGTTTTGACTTTGAACCAGAAAAAGTATATTGAGAAGGTTCTAGACCAATTTGGCATGAAAGAAGCCAAACCCGTTTCTACTCCCTTAACAACGCATTTCAAGATATCCTTGAAACTGTCACTAAATACTGAGGATGAGGTGAGGAGTATGGCCTCAGTGCCGTATGCGAGTGCAGTTGGATCCCTGATCTACCCCATGATATGCACTTGACCTGATTTGTCACACACAGTGTTAGTTGTCAGTCGTTATATGGCCTGGTAGAGGTCACTGACAGACCGTGAAATAGATCCTTAGGTATTTTAAGGGTTCATCGGGATTAAGTCTCGTCTATGATGCTATGCGAGGTGGAGGCAGCAATAATGTTGAAGGGTTTTCAGATTCAGACTATGCTGGAGATCTGGATCGTCGGAGCTCCCTTACAGGGTATGTATTCACTCTCTGTGGTGGGTAGTTTCTTGGAAACTAACTTTGCAGGATACTGTAGCATTGAGCACCACAGAGGAAGAGTTCATGGCTATTACGTCAGCTGTGAAGGAAGCAATTTGGTTGAGGAATTTGGCTTCTGACTTAGGTTTGAAGCAAGATAACACAGTGGTTCACTATGACACTTCATCAGCCATTCACTTGACCCGTGATCAGATACATCATGAGAGGATTAAGCACATTGATATCCGTTATTACTTTGTACGGGACGTTAAAGATGTCAAGGTGGTTAAGATTGCGACTACAAATAATCCAGCAGATATTTTGACGAAACCAATTTCTGTTTCAAAGTTTCGTCATTGCCTAAAACTCTTAGGAAAGGAGGGCAGATAGGCTCGTTTGAAGCCTAGGTAGAGGTTGTTCGACGACAATGAAATTGATTTGAGTCAAGATGGAGATTTGTTGATGTTGATGCCTCAAATCAATGAGACATGTTTTCTTCTCCGCGTGATCCTCTTCTTCTCCGCGTGGTCTTCTTCTTCCCGCATGTGGTCCGTGTAACTTGTGCGTGTCTTGTGTGTGCCTCCCATATTGGTTTTGCCATATAAGGGGAAAGAGATCAAGTGCAAAGACAGGGCAAAGGAAAGAGAAGCAGAGAGGAAAGGGAGAGCAAGTACAAGCTCATGGTGTTTTAAACACATTAAAGTGAGGGTGTTTAGTTACTTGTTACGAGTTCTTGGTACTCGTATTGCTCCTTTTGTATTTTCTCATTTTGGATTAGTGGATATCTTCGTCGTCGGCGACCGCCCGTGATTTTTCCCGCAAGCGTTTCCACGTAAAAATCTTTGTCTCATTTCTTTTACGCACTTGTTATTGTTTGTGTTGTAATTAACCAACCCATTCGTAACAGAACTTAATCTGTAAACAAGTCCTCAACATCTTCGATAAATCCATTGAAATGCTAGACAAAAAGTTGGTAACACATAAAGACATTCAAGTATCTTGAATAGACCAACTCAAAACAATAACAAGTATAGTCTGCCCTTATGACATATATGAAGCACTCAATTTTGAGGTTGTCGAATTGTTCACGACGAATGTGCATATCGCTCATCAAGTACAGGTCCCGCAAGCGTTTGGGCGAGTTTAAGGTTGTTTGTGACCTGGTAACAAAGCACCCGGGCGCAGGAAAGAATCATGCCCAGGCGCGGGGCGCCGATGATGGAGTTTGGAGTTTCGTTGAATTGTCCAAAGCCCGGGCACAATGGTTAGTGACACCCGGGCGCAGCTGCTTTTTGATTAACATTATAATAACCCAAAAATTTATCGGATTTAAATATATATTTTGGATTAAAAATATACGTGTGAAGCGTATGTAACGAACGCGTAAATAAAGATTTAAGAACGATGAACGTTACATCGTTAAAGTTATTATACATTTGAGACACAGGTTT
>JAOVYX010016942.1:0-23350 GCA_035668315.1 Drosera spatulata | reverse complement strand
AGAGGAGATACACCTTGATCATGCATTTGTTCTTGACCAGAGGAGGTGTCACCCATAAGGTGTTTATTGGTTTCTTCAAGAGTGACACCTTTGAAATCGCTTTCTGCTGCAGTCTGTTCCTCTCTTATCATTAAGGTTGTTTCAAGTGATTCATCCTCCACTATGATCACCACCTCTATCTGTGTAGGAGTGAGATCAAGTATTGTAACTTAAGTGAACCTTGCTTGCTCGGTGGTCTGCTGATAGTCTGCAGGTGCTTCTTCTGTGGTAGCCTCTGCTGCATCTCTGATTAGTGATGCTAACACTTTTGTTGGTGATCCCTCTGCTATCTCTATTGATGTCTCGATGTTCTCTGCCTCTTCTGCTATAGGTTTCTTTGCTGCTTTTTCATCTTGTTCTTTTGATTCTACTGTAGTAGATTTCGCTAATGGAGACTCTACTGCTGGAGACTCGGCTGCATGGGACTCTGTTGCTGGCTCTTCTGCGGCAGATGGTTCTACGATTAATTGTTCCTGGATCCTTTCTTTAGCAACTTCATCAATGATGTCATCATCATAATTCATAGGGGGTCTTCTTATGCAGTTTATGTACAAGACACCTGTTTTGGACATAGCATGCAGTGTTTACTGCTTCTGCCCAGAAGCTGTTTGGTGAATCAGCATCAACAAGCATTGTTCTAGTAGCTTCTATAAGTATCCTATTTTTTCTTTCTGCTATACCATTTTGTTGAGTTGTTCTAGGAGCTGAAAAATTATGTTTAATGTCATGATCATCACAATAAATATCTAATCCTGTTTGGTCAATTTCAATACCATGATCACTCCTAATTGTGATTATTTCAGTGCCCTTCTCATTTTGAACTTATTTTAGAAATCTAGTCAGCAGGCTGCAAGTTTCACTCTTTTTGTGCAAGAACATAACCCATGCATATCTTAAGTAGTCATCAACTATAACTAGGGTATGCTTCTTTCTATTTAAACTTTCTACTTCTACTGGACCAAAAAGATCCATCCGCAGTAGTTTCAGTATTCTAACTGATTCTAATGAGTTTAGAGGTTTGAAACTTGTTCTAGTCTGCTTTCCCTCTTGGCATGATTTACATAGCTTGTCCTTTTTGAACTTGATTTGAGGAAGTCCTCTTACTAAGTTTTCTGAGGACAGCTTAGCTATGGTTTTGAAATTTAGGTGTACTAATCTCTTATGCCATAGCCAGTTTGTATCTTCAGCACCTTTTATATAGAAACATGTAATTTGTGCTGATTGAGATGAATTGAAGTCTACTACATAAATGTTTCCTTTTCTAGTTCCTACCACCTTGACTTCTTTGGTGACTTTATCTTTTACTTGACATGAATCATGAGTGAAAGAAACATCATAATTTTTATCACATAATTGACTGTTGGATAGCAGGTTATGCTCTAAATCTTTAACATAAGCTACATCTCTAACGATTAAAGAACCTGTACCAAGGGTTACATAACCTTTAGTTTTACCTGTCTTGCCTCCTCCAAAGATGACTAGGGGTCCTTCTTCCTTTCTGTAATCTTTCAAAATGCTTTTGTTCCCAGTCATATGTTCTGAGCATCCACTGTCTAAGTACCATGTTCTATCCTGTTGTTCCTGCAATAAAGGATTGAAATCTTGTACATGGTACCCACAAATATGGGTCCTTACTTGTTAGTTTTGGGCACCCACACTTGAATAATTTTCTTGTGTGGAGTCCAACATTCGAATGATTAGTGACCAAGTTTGCCACAGGTGTGGCAGTTGACCCTTGGTCTTATTGTTCTAGGTGATATGAATGTACAAACGGGCTTCAGATGTGGTTTTCTCCATGCAGTGTTGGAAGTGTTGTTTCACACTGAGTAATTTGGTGCATACTGGGGTCTATATGGCCTCTTGTTGGCTTTAATCTTATGATTCTAGGCTATGTGCATATTGGGGTGCTTTGCACCAGTTCGTGCTTATACTTTACTCAAGGATTTCACCCTTTGGGTTTAAGTAGTAGAGGTCTTACTCCTCTGCTCACCTTGTTCAGTAGAGGCTTTATCCTTCTGCAAGACTTTTGCAAAGGTCTGCTTTACGTCTTTCTGGCTGGTTGTGACATTATCATTCACTTTTGAGTGTGAAAGGTCATTCAACCAGTTCTTATAGCCTAATGCTGACCTATCATGTGAGGATTGACCCATGTTTTGTATCTTTTACAAATTCAAGGTCTTTTCATTCCATGTATCTACTTGAGCTTGTAACTCAGCATTTCTCTTTGTGAGTGTTTCCACTACTGCATTGAGAAGCTTTACCTTCTCATCTGATTTCTTCAGCTCATTTTGAGCCACTGCTAGGTCAATCTATTCATATGCTAGATTGTAATTCTCTCTGAGATTTGCAATCAGTTCGAGATTCTCTTTATGTTCCCTTGAAAGGGAAATAAAGTTTTCAAAAATTTCTTGAAGTGCCTCCTTAAATTCCTCTAGAGTAGCATCTGAGTTAGAGAGATCGAATACCCGTTGTTTTCCTTCATTTCTTACCATGAGATAGAGCTGAGTATTTGAGATTGTCTCTTCATCATCTGAGCCTGCCTCACTCCAGGTTTTAGCAGCATAGGCCTTGCCCCTTTCTTTTCTTTCAGAGTTTCCTTTACTATATTCCTTTTTGTTCCTCTGTGTAGACGATTCCTATGCTGGTCTTCTGCATTATGTAGCAAAATGTCCTGGCTTTTCACAGTTGTAATAGACCTCCTTCTTTGCCTCTTTGACCTTGCTTGAGATGTTCTTCTTGAGATTTTTCTTCTTGAACAGCTTTCTGAACTTCTTTCCCATCAGTGCAAGTTCTTCTGATATTGCCTGTTTACTTGCAAACGAGGTGTCACTGATTTCCTCTTCTGCCATGGATCTCAGAATTTTTTCTTGAGCTTTGAAGGTCAAAGTACTCTTCCTAGCCTCATCAATATATATCTTCTGCTCAACTTCCAGATTATATGTATGCAGCACACCATATAGCTGTGCCAAGGACATCTTAGCAAGATCCCTGGACTCCCTTATTGCTATAGTCTTTGTTCCCCATATCTCACCAAGTGATCTCATAAACTTTAGGTTAATTTCTTTGTTGTCAAAGGTTTTTGCTAAAGACTTGAGATTGTTGATGAGCACATTGAATCTTTCATAGAAACAGTCAAATTTTCATCAGATCTCATTGAGACCCAATCGTACTGCTGCATCAGGACATCCTTCTTATTTTCTCTGATTTTATTTGTTTCTTTATTCCTAAGCATTAGAGCATCTCATGCTTCTTTTGTAGTGGTTGTATGAACCAGTATCTCAAACATGTCATCGTCAAGAGCTTTGAATATTTGATTTCTTGCCATTCCGTCCACCAGTACTAAGTCCCGGTCCTTTTATGTCCAGAGGGATTTTGGTTTGTCCGCTTCCCTTGATGCATCAACTGGATCTGACATCTTTGGTACGTATGGCCCATCTGTGATTATATCATGTATTCTTTCATTTATTGAATTCCGATACGCAAGCATTCTCAGCTTCCAGTGATTGAATTTGTTAAATGAGCATGCTGGTGGCTCTTCACTGTTGGGGCATTTGGGTAGCTTTGGAGGAGCCATGTTTTCTTCATAAAATAAACTGTTAATAACTTCTTTGCAGAATTAAGTTAAAAGAAATGACCTTTTCTTTCCAAAACTGTTAGGTCCGAAAAGTTAAGCTCTGATACCAATTGTAAGATCCATAGGTACAACTTGGGGAGGGGGGGAGGGGGGAATAGGCTGTATAAAAATTTTAGTGTAATTCTGCGGAATATTAGTTCGAGTACACTAATGACCTTTGCAGACTACTAAGGGTGTCTGCAGCAGAGACTTATACTTTGAGACTTTGTCTATGTTTGCTGTTTTGATTGATTTCTAACCGTTGTAAAAATGAAAGCAAAGCTCACTTGAACAGCCTTAAATTCAGATTGATTTTGCACACTTTGTACGTTCAATTCGTTGTTCAAAGGCACTGTTCCTTGAGCTCTTTGATCCTCTTTTATAGGTTGAGGGAATGAACCCGTGACTGTACTTGACCTGATGGTGACAGCTTGTCACATGTGACTCTTTAACTGATGTTGACAGCTCATCTTTTTCTGATCCTCGTACTGTCAATGCATACCTCAAATCTTGGATTTGATCATTCCTTAGACTTTTGTCCCAACCTTAACAACCATCTCTGCTGTACTCCAGTCTGCTGCAACTCAGTTTGCACTCAGTACCGTTGAGACCTTGTCTGCACCCAGTCACTACTGCAACTTTGTCTGCACCCAGATCTGATACAATCCTTTATGCATTGCTAAGTTGGCCCCTTATCTGCATGATTGATCCCAGATCCTAAAACATTTGCAGGTCTTTTGTTTTCCATGCATGTCTTAACTTTCTTACTTAAATTCTCTGTAGTAGTCTGCATCTGGTGGCCCACAATGCTCTTCATCTGTGGCCGTTTGCTCTCCAGCATCTAACGTAGACTACAGATTACTAACTAATTCCCAGCCTTAACACACTAACAGCATCATGGCTAATACTTCTAAGTTTTGTTCATCAATTTCTATACAACTAGAGGGATTGCACATTTCTATCAAGTTATAAAGAATCTCTTCAAAGAAGGTGTTCAGTGTAGTAGACTCGCACCCACTGTGTACTCTGTAAGAAATATTAAGGGTGAATAAAAATCCCAAATATAGTGATAGTGAAATACCTCTTAGTTGGCTACACTAACCACTAAGGGAAGAGTAGACTTATGCTTTAGAGTTTACTTGAACTCTACTGTCGAAACCACAATAATTCTATGTATTTTACTTTTCCTGTACTTATTTATTGTTGATTGTTTAGACTAGAAAAACTAGGCTAATTTTTTTTTTTTTTGAAACTTCACATAGTCGAGCAAAATAGATTTCTTATAACTCAGTACAACAATTATTCTATTGAGACAGCAAAGCCTTTTCACCAATGTCAATAGAGTGAAGTAAAAGAATCTTGAAACTTAAAAACCAAATTAGCCTATTCGACCCTCACCCCCTTCATTCTAGGCTCATTTCAACACCTTGGGACTTAATAAAATCTTCGAGGCAGTCATGACCATCACGATCTTGACAGAGTGATGGTCCATGGTCATGCCTGCAACCAAGTCTGGGCGGCACATTGTCTTCTTCTCAGGTACTGTCACGATCTTGACAGACATTGTCAACACGATATTTGATCTTTTTCACACATCACGGTTATGATAGGCTCCAAGATGGTCATGACAGTTTCCAAACACTTCAAAAGAGTCCCATAACACTCCTAAAAAGGTCTTCAAACTCATAATATACTTCGCGATGGCTTAAAACATCATAGAAAACATCATTGTTGTGCATCCAAACTTCTCGAATTCTTCATAGATCATCACCATCAATTGCATGCACTGTGGATCATTATCGAACACGTTCAAAATATTCTCTTCACGATCAAATCTGCCAGGAAAATAACAGAAAAGCAATACCAATGTTCGAAATCTAAAACAAAACTAAAACACTAAGGAAATGACACATAACATGGTAAACAAAGGATCTCCCTCCGTCCCATAAAGATTGCAACAATGCGCAGGAACTGCACTATTCAATATGCATTTTGATGCGTTACTTTTTGATATTGAATGAAACATTTTGGAAATTTTATTAGCCCAGTGTTATAGTATATAAGTTAAACTATCTTTTCTTCTTTTCACGATAAATTTGAAGAAAACATTATTTGGTCGTCCCACGAATGATTCGTAGCTCAACAAATGTTTTCGTCTACGTGTCCAAATGATACAATTTATTTGGAACGAAGATAGTAACTTAAGAAAACATGAGTATTTTACTCATCACACCACTATCTGTACGTCTGTTTCACCAGAATCAGTACATCATCGTCGCCATTCATTAACAATATTAGTTCGCCCAACCCCACTATTTCCATTCACCTCAATCTAGCTTAGTTGATCCAATAATCGATCAAACCCCGAACCCAGAAAAAAATCCGGCACGCTCGTCGACAATGACCTCAACCCAGATCCTCCTTGTGGTTCCGCGGAGGACGATGACATAGTAAAAGTGGGACTGAGCTTGCCTTTGATTCCTCCTCTGAGCAACGCCACCAAATGATCCCTTATTTCAGGTTTTCATCATCATTGGTATTGTTATTGTTGTTGTTGGGAATCATGTACATGGACGCGATGGAGCTAAAGCGGAGAGGTTATGATGGTGGGGGATGAGGAGGAGAGCAGATTTCTTCGATGAAGCCGGTGAGGCAGTGGATGCTGACGATAGAGTCGCACGTGGCGGCGACGATGAGAATGAATCGGTTTCTTAGGGATGAAAGAAAATTAAACTAATGTAATCTTTTAAAAAAGACAAACGTATTATTAAATTTCTATAACTGTATACAATGGTGGGGTATGAGAATTTCTTTTTCTAAGTGATATCTCTGGATAATTTTATCTTTTTTTATGGGCATCTTTGTAAGACTAAGAGTTCTTATATATGTCCACAAAAGTCTTATAAAAATAAATAATTTATATGATAACGTAGTTGATGGAAAAAGAAATCATAATGTTTTTGTTGTAAAAGATAACCATCTAGATGTTGCAAATTAACCTTATCCGTTGAATTTTTACATATAAAAAGTCGGATGAATGTTGTCCCTTGATTTTTTTTTCCCCCCCTACTAATTTCAAAACAAATCTTTCTAAGTAAAATATGGCACATCAAGGGTTGTGATCGTTTACAACACATAGTTATCTATCTTTTGCTACACCAATGTATATTCACCACAAATCAATAAGGGATTTTTACATATAATCACTCGAAATCTTAATAATTTATAAAATATCATCTCAAATCTTCATATTTACAAAAATATTATCCAAATAGTATGAAATTTACATAATATATGTTGTCGTTAGTGAACCCATCGATTTTAATAATTTTTTATATTTTTTTCTTTTCTTCTTGTTTAAAATCTTCATCTTTATACCCAAAATAAAGTTCATTATGATTTGAGCGATCGAATCAGAAAAATTTAATAAGATAACTAAGATTTGAGAAACAGGAAAGTTGACGAAAATGAAGAAATAATGTGAAAACAACAGGTTTTCATACAAAGGAATGAATAATATAGATAAATGAATAGATTAGATAAGAAAAAATATTTAAAAAAATCGTTCAAGATAACGATTTTACTAACGATAATAGTTATTTTGAAAATATAATAAGATTTGAGTAGTGTTTTTGAAAATATCATATGATTTGAGTGATGCTTTTAAAGATTTTATATGATTTGGATAGTATTTTTATAAATATAAAGATTTGAGATAAGTTTTTTATAAATTTTTAAGATGTGGGATGAGCATATGTAAAAATCTCAATCAATAAACATTTAATAGAACTGCCTGGCGCAGGATTCAAACGCAGGGTGTAAACAACCCTGATGCAACGCGAACTTTCTCCAACCTTGACAAAGATAATATTATAGGAAAGTTTTCTAGAATCTATACTATATTTTAACTAAATAGAGTTTTTTTTGTTTTTAATTAAGATATTTTAATCTTAATCTTTTAATTTTTAATCTGATGATTATGATTAAATATTATCTAAATAAAAAATAAATATAATTAATAGTTTAATTAAAAGAAAAAGAATAATTTAATAAAATTTATTGATCAGACAATATGTTTTGGTTTAAAAAAAGAATAAAAAAGATAAAAGATTTAATATAAATATCTATTAAATATACGATTAATATCTTAACAAAATACATAGATAAATATATATATCTTTGATAAATATTTCTCATACTTCCTCCGTCTCATAAACTTTACAACATGTACGTATTTTGTATTATTTTATACATATGAATACAAGTCTCGTTTTCATATTAAATTACGTATGATAGTCCCGCAATATGTATTAGGTCAAAATACGTAACTTACACAATCATTGATACTTCACGATAAATTTACAAAAAAAAAATTACATTTAATCGTCGTTATACGCATGTCAAACATTACATTGACAAATGTGTAAAGTCAAAATATTGCAAAGTTAATGGGACGGAAAGAAAACTACTATCATATCAATTAAAAAACATATATCGAATCTCTATTATATCATACGATCGATATATTTTTTTTCATCCCGCATATTTTTGTACAGACGAATAGACTAGTTACATATCTACATGTAAATATATACATCCTTTGACATAGACTACATTGAGTCCTGAGCCCCGCCAGCCTCCATAGCTCCGTCCTTGTTGCATCATACTTTACTTATATATAAATGGTTTGGTACTTATATTATTCCAGTATCACATTGTAGAACACAATCATCATTGCAAGGTATACGAAAAACGGAGTACAATACTATCAAGATCATAAAACAGTATATTATGGTCAATTGACTGCCGCTATTATAGCTACATTTTCCCCTTCTAATAAACACGCAAATTTATTTGTACTTATTTAATTTAATATATTATTTTTTATGTATTGAATTTTTATGAAATTTGATTAAAAAAATATTATTTTTAAATATAATAAGGTTTAATATAACAATTGAGAGAATAAGTAATGAAACATACTGTATCAAAATATGATTAATTTAATTTTTTTTTAAATTGAAAATTTACTAAAAAAAAAGAAAGATTGCAAGTTTATATTATTAGACGGAGTGAGTATATCAAGACCAAATTTCGTTTTCTCCCCTATGCAAGTGACTACAGTTCATCTTTTAGGAGAGTTGCATATAGAAAATGACAGGTTTACCCTTGAGAAGCTCAAGAGGGATAAAAAAAAAACTGATTTTGCGCACAAAAAAAATGCAGCATACCTATTCTACACATATACAGAGCCTCAACTTGAGAGAACGACATCAAACCACAAAGCTTTTCCCATGGAAATGAGAAACTGGGGAGACTCAAGCAACAAACAATACCACATAGTCCTCGGCAAGAGCGTCTCCGAGCACAAGTATGATCGGTTCGTAGCACTTAACACCGCGGAGGCAACCTCGAGGATGCACAAGGTGCTACGAAGCCTGACGAGATGGTTAAGGAAGGAAAAGAAGAAGTGGTCAAGAACAGGCACGCAGGCAGCTTTGCCGGAGTATCCATATGATCGGTTCACGTACTCGCAGAATTTTGATCAGGGATGGACTTGGGCTCAGCCGGATGACTTGTCGAGATCATTTTCGGCTAGATTTGCTGTGTCTTCTAGGATATTTCACTAGAGTGGATTAAAGAGTCAAAGTCTTGTCCACTTCCATTGTATAATTTTTCTGATCTTTTATCAAGGACTCTTATCATACTTTCTCTTGATACAGCATATGATATGTCAATGAACTTGTTTTCATTCACCTCTGCATGAGATGGATAATCAAACAGTTCAATGCATAGATGGTTCTGAATTCATGTGCACTGATTTATTGTTGAGCAGAGGATAATGGATAGCTTCAAGGGATCCTTCGTATTGGATTTCAGTCCAAAAGGGTAAGCTCACTGGTGAATAACACTTCTCTCTCTGCCAGTTTAACATCTCTACAACCATCAGAAAATTGTCTCTGCATATTATGGGTTACATCATTTATTGTCCATTAATTTTGAGTTAGCTAGAAAATGGAATTATTGAGATTTGCCTCCTTCAGTGTAGTTAAGGGACATATAATATGACATTAAATGTTACATAAAATGTGATAGATGAATGTGATGAAAATAAGTTTGTATAAAAACTTGTAAGGTGAAAATAAGAGAGTAAAAGGTTCTTTGAAAATTTTTACCCATATTGATGGTGTGGAAAATAAAATGAGCATTATAAGGTGATCTCCACATAATCTCTCTTTAATTAAAGTGAAAGACATAGACTTGGGCTTGCTAAATGGTGCTCAACAAGCACTAAAACGCGTATATATTCTTTTTGAAAAAATTTAGAACTAAATTCTACGTGTTTTTTGTTTTAAAGAAGTGTGTCACGACCCATTACTATAGGACATGGTGCGTGACAGGTCATGTCGAAAGCAAGTTCAAAAATGTTGCTTAGTAACGGACCATTACATCTTGGTCATAGCCCGTAACCAAATTTGCCCCAAAAAAGACGAGAGCAAGCATCTTTGATCACGGTCTGTTACATTGTGTCATGGCTCGTGACAAGACTTGTAACGCCCGTTTCAGGGCCTTATAACGACCGTGACACTGTGCAGAATCAGTTTTAACTGATTTTCAAAGAATACCCATGACTTTAATAGCACCTATTCATCTTGTGAATGAATTTCTTTGGGTTTGAGATATATTTTACTATAAATACTCAACCCTAATCAAATTCTAAGTGTTAGAAAGAGACACTAATCATCACAATCATCATCCCTTCATTTTGTGAAGGAAATCTCTACCATAACAATACCGGTTTCTCTCGACTACTTCAAAGCAAATTTGAAGGAGATTTCTTCGGGATCGCTCTGGCAGTGTCCAAAGAGAGACTTAATTGTATTTTGGAGGATTGTTCGTTAAGAACCCTAAACGATATTCGTGTTATCGAAGAGGGGACGAATAAATCTTTGAAGAGAGTTCAATACAACGCCTTAAAGTCTTCAATCTCTTCATATTTCTATCTGCTCATTCTATCTTCTTTGTTGTTTATAATATATTATGTGTTATCAATATTGTTTATTGTTTTGTCTCTTCCCATCATTCCCCCTTCATAGGAATCATTATTCCTAATAGTTTTAAGGATTTATTTTGTTGATGAGGGAGAGACAGTTCCAAGACGATATAGTGATGGAACATGATCGAGAGATGTAAGGATCCTGGTGATAGATGGATGATGGAAAAAATAATGAATCCTAAAACGATTTTCGAGTCCGAAAAAGATAAGTATCTTATGATTGTTAATGATTTCTAAGCATGAATTATGACTATACTATGTTAGTCACTTTACACAAGATTTTTATCCATCCTCTTGAATTTAATGTTATCATGTTTCTTTTGGTAGTAGGAACATGTTGTGAATTAAAGATACATGGAATAGCCATGACAAGAGCCATTGATGGATGAGAAATATGACTCAAGAAGGAGTATAAGTTGTTCATGGTGAAGGAGGCATGAAAATATTCCATAGGATGAGATGGAAGACATATCCATTGAAGAACGATAATAAACATGAAAGGTTAGAGTATTGTTTGATTGATTGTTTGGGTAATCAATGATGCTCTAATAGTCATTGTATAGACGACATAGAATTAGTCGTTTGAAGTGAAATGACTTAATGTTAAAGTTTCTGCACTAAATTGAGAATGAAATCTGATTGTCTATAGTTTTTGATTGTGAATTACCTACAGACTTTGATTTCGTAGTCTACAAAGTGGAAATGGATCCAAACTTTGATTACCATATGTCATCTACTTTGTCCGCTTGTAATCACCTACATAAACTAAATGCCTACAGATTCTCAATGTTGGAAGTGAACATGACATAAGGTGTTGTCATATTAAATGAGATGGTGTAAGAGATATTGATTGAGATGTGAAAATATTAGTTTGCTTACTTGCATGATCACTAATTCCATGTCTAAGCGAGACTTTAAGAAAAATGATCAAAGAACTTATTCTATGTCAATTTAATTATGCTAAGAGCATGTACTTGTCATGATGGACTATAGATGCTATAATAAACATTGACTACAAAATGATATAATACAATGTATTATAATTCATTATTGAAATAAATCCTGTTTTGCGACATATGCACATTGTATATAAAGTGAGAATGGTAGAGACTAAAGATATGTGTACATGTTGTGATTTGTTAGTCATTTCTGATCTTTTGATCATGAACTGTAAGAACTCCCTTTTGAGTGGGGGTGTGCATTGAGAATATAAATTATTATACAATGAATGATGTACATGACGGTGGTGTCTAATAGTATACTGAGATGAATATACCAAAATTATGTAATGTAAGGTACATGTTGGCATTGAATTACTTACATTGAGGCATTGTTCAAGTTGGAACAATAGATGACTTTCATTGTAGTGTCATGATTGAGATGACTTACAAAGAATATTTCTCACATGAAAATTATCATGATTAAAGAATTGTTCTTGATAATATGATGTTCAAAGTATTATTTGAGAAATGCTTGTGGATTGTCAAATATGTATGATATCAATGATTCAAGCATACAAATAAGACTTGAATGATACATAATGTTACAAAATCCAAAGTATTGCAAACCTCTCAAATTTCAAGTAATTCTTGAATAGTGGAGGTGACAAGATTGAAGCGTTTATTGAATGCGTTCATGTGATCTATCCTACATCGAATAAGGATGTAGAAGAACTTCAAGTTTGGAAATTTGAATATCATCGCATCATATTCAAAAGATCACAACTTCAAAGTTGAGAAGTTGATTTTATCATGATATGATGTTGAAGAGTCATACTACATATTGGGAGTGATACTTATAATTGGAACTCAAAGACACTAGTAAGTGTCACGGTCCATACTCTTTGAATCACTATAAGATGATAGTGAATCATCTAAAATAGTACATACAATAACACTTATGATGACAAGTCTAGACATCATAAAGTCTAAGACATGAAATGAGACAATTGATGCAAGTTGATATCATGAGATTACAATATAAAGTCAAATCACGAAATTCGACTAATCCTCTTGCTAATCCAACAAAGGGTAAATAGTAATTAAAGAGGAATGGGGTTGAAACTAATCTAAATCGATAGTAATGGTAACCCAAGAAAAACTTAGAGAATAGCCCTATACTTTGGGTTTAATGTGGTAAAAACAAGTCGCTATGATCGGTTGTTGTATTGTCATAAGTTTTATCCAAAGGAGTAGACAATACGATTCCGTTACGTACTTAAGGTTGAGTTGTCATAACTCTCAATGAGATTTAAATGTGCTCTAGTAACGGAAACACAAAATCTCACCTATATGAAGTAGAAGTGGTGCCGCTTCTTATGGGGTGTCATGATTTACACCCTACATATTCATCAAACAGGGATATACATATGGCCATAAAAATGCTAAGTGAACGGAATTCTAATCCAGGTAGGAGAGTTGTATGTGTGTGATACCTCCGATCATATCACGAGGTTTGTTGGTTTAATTTTCAGACACCAACAAAATCAATTTGGCTTTGAGGGACTTACACTAAGGAAGATTTAATGCGAAAGCAATCTATCTTTATGCATACAAGGCTCGAGATTAATCCGATAAAGTGGGGGATTATTGAGATTTGCTCCGTTAAGTGTAGTTAAGGGATATATAAGGTGACATTAATGTTACATAAAACTGTTATATAAAATGTGACAAACGAACGTGATCAAAACAATTTGTGTAAAAACTTGTATACGTGAAAGTAAGGAAGCAAAAGATTGTTTGGAAAGGTTTATCCACATTGGTGGTGTGAAAAATGTAGTGAGCATTTATAAGGTGCTCTCCATATACTCTCTCTTGAATTAAAGTAAAAGGCATAATGGGTTTTGAAAACACACACGCGCGAGCATATTCTTTTTGGACAAAGTTAAAACTAAATTGAAAAATTTTTGTGCCTTAAAGAAATGTGTCAAGGCAAAATATACTTAGTCACAGCCCGTTACCATTGATCACGGCCTGTGACAGGACATGTCGAAAGCGAGTTCGAAAATATTACTCAAAGAGAGCTGAATACAACGCATATAAGTCTTCAATCTCTTCATATTTTCATATTCTTATTCCATCTTCTTTGTTATTTATGTTGAATAATGTATTATGCATAGTTGTCAAATCGAGATACGTATCATGTATCAAAGTCCTATTTTTGTGTATCGAGTATCGAGTATCATATTGTATTGTAAGATACGGTTAATCTCTAATAACTATACCAAAAATATATGATTAGTGACTTCATGTTAAGACATGAATATTTTAACTCATTCTTCAAGAAGTCTTGCCAAGTGACACTAGCATTTCTTGGAATGAAGCATGATATTGGTTTAAATGAACTGCAAAGAGACAATAACTATATCAAATAAAAAGTAAAAGCAACGAGACTAAATAACGATTCTTGAACCGGATCTTTGATCGTTTCCTTCTCATTAACTTGAGGCTATCTACTCATTTTTTTCACATCTTCTCGAAGGAAACAATGGTTATTTTCATTATTTAAGGGATAATTCTCCTTTTTCTTTCATTTAAATTTTATTTTTATGCGGATTTTCCTATTGATGTTTATCGTGTGTATCGTAGGATACGCATCGATATACCCGATACACTAACGATACGAGTTCGAATTTGTTACAACCCATAAATACGTAGCGATCGTCCTTTATATTGTATCGTATCATACGATATGTATTATGTATCGTACGATATTGATAACTATGATATTATGTGTTACTAACATTATTTATTGTTTTCTCTCTTCCCATCATTCTTTCTTTGTAGGAATCATTATTACTAACAAGCATTGTCAAAGACGTGGGCACATAGAAATGGTGCCATAACTGAACAAGTCAAATAGATAACAAGATGATCATGTGCTGCATAGTATTTGTATATTCACATATTCAATCTAAAATCTTGAAAAAGCTCAACAAGTCAATATAGAGGTAGTTGGTGGGTCTCTGGATTACAACCATAAACTATGGTAGCACCACTTCTTGGAATTTGTCAATTCAAAAAGCATTATTTTAAGTATACACCGTAATTCGTCCACATAATTTTCAACTCAAGGAGTTTGACGCGCAAGACATGATCAGAGGGATTATGAAACCTGATATGTATGTTTCACACTCCAAAGTTCACCAAGGTGGAAATCTGACTAGCTCTTCCACATCATTCAATCAATAAATCTCGATATACATATTATAAACGGAAAATAGGGATTGTTGAAGGTCCTTCTCGAACACATTTTTGTTTGAAATACTCGTATTTATTTCAATGCCAATTTTACTTTTTCACATTTTAAATATAGATTAATGTGGCTACCGCAACATGAGCCTATAATCTGCTTCAACATATTTTTTCACCAAAAAATATTTAAAATTTGAAAAAAAAAAAAAACAAAGAAAAAAGATTTTTTTCAAAAAAAAAAAAAAAAAAAAAAAGTGGTGAAGAGGGGATTACAGATGCTTCAATGTTGTTGTCACTTTGGCTTTTAAATATTTGATTTTTTATGATCAAAGCCACTACTCATCAATTTCTTGGCTAGTGTTACAACATGAACACTTTTCCGATATATAATTTCATAAAATCCATGGCTTGTCGCGAAACGCCACTGCATACTGTATGTCATCAAGGATATATCGAAAATTAAATAACTTTGTTACTGAATATGCATTACATTGAAGAGTTAAATGATTATCAATTGAAGAATAAATGAAAGACCAAGGGGAAGTGATGAGTTTAGATGATAAATCAATTTTTTTGTGATTTCAAGGTGGGAGAGAACAAAAAATGTCAAGGAAAACTTAAGGCCCTTTGAAAGTTAAGGTCATTTTACAGAGTTACAATGTAACCTATCTTCCAACCTGAGGCATAGTGACGATTACTTAAATATCACGTTGAGGAATTCTTTAAACTCCATGATTGATTGATTTCAAAAATATAGCTATAATATCCCGGCCCTAGTTTATATTTTTCTATGATTTTTATCTTTTGAGTCAATATATGTAATCGTTTTTATATTTATGTTGTTAGAATTATATATTGGATAAATAAACTCATGATTTAAATTCAAATAAGACATTTTGGTAAAATTTATTATGATATTATTAGTGTTGTTGCGAAATAATCATGATCCTGGGTTAAAGGTCCAACAAAGAGTCCAACTTCATTGAACCAAGAGCCCATGAGACAAGGTCAAATGGCGTCTTATGAATGGTTTAATATATTCACCATGAAAAGGATGAATAGTATTTTATAAATACTCTCATCCAGTACCTTAAAAAGGTAAGATTCCTTGAACCCCAACTCAGTTATTACTCTCCATTTCTGGATAAGAGACTGACTTAGGCATCGGATCTGATCCCTAAGGATCATACCTCGGGACCGTCTAAACCGAGCTTATTGTTTCTGGTCCACGTAGGTTTCCGTGTCAGGACCAGGGCCCAAGACATCAATAGTTCACCACAGACATCTGAACTCCCGAGTTCAAGTCTATCTCTCGAGTTTAACCCAAACAATTAGTTTAATGGGTGATCTATCCAAAAGTATAAAAAATAAGTCAAAATAATTCCACCGTGGGACCCGATCCAATGACACGAAGTCGCTCAAGACCAGACGCAGCAAGCCCGTAGTAGTGACCAACCTAGGCAGCCCCGACTTAATGCCCCTCCGCCAACCAGCCAGGGGTAGGTGCCACTGATGATCAAGATGTTCGACCAACTCCGACTCCAGATGTAGAAGCGCATCACTGCCATCATGAGGATGATGATCGACCTCCTGAACCAAAGGATGCCCCCCTCCTCATATAAGGGCAGGACTTAGTTTTCAACCCGGACTGATCCTACCACTCTGGGATACTCTCAAGGGGATGCCGCAAGCCGACCTCAGGCATTACCTCAACCGACACAAAGCTTCCGTGGAAGGATAAGGGGAATCCACACACTTATTCCCACTCGGTTACCCCAGCAGAAGATCTTAGGAGCCTCCTCAACTTGAAGTCAATAGGGAATCGTTCGAGACCTGAACCGAAGAATGTAGAGTTGGTCCGAGATCCGACTTGGGAACTGAAGAAAAGGGTCGAGGAGCTTTTTAAAATGTTCAAAAAGGCTCCTTGAGACCCAAGAGGAGAGGTCAGCTTGAGGATGGAGACACCCTTTACATCAGAAATCAACAGGGAGATTCCCTATGATAATTAAAATGCCGGCAACAGAGTCTTATGATGAAATGGGGGACCCCTTCGACCATGTTCAGATCTTCTGGATATCCATGAACCTATGCGGAGTCTTGGATGAGATCATCTGCGAGGCATTCCCGACCACTCCGAGGGGTCCCGCACGAGTATGGTTCAATGGGGTCATCCTAGGATCCATCAGCTCATTCAAAGCCTTGGCTTAAGCATTCACCATCAAGTTTATAAATAGTAGAAGGATCCAGCTGGCCTCAGAACACCTCTACGAGGTGAAGTAAAGACCGGGCGAAAGCCTGAGGAGTTATGTCCAACGGTTCAATTCTGAGATAGTCCACATATAGAAGACTGAAGACTTCGATATCTGTTAAGCAATGATAAGAGGGTTGGAGAATAGAAACCTGGCCTATGACCTGAGCTTGGAGTGTCCCCGGACGTACACCACTCTGTTGGCTAAAATAAGCCAACACGTGTCCGTGGAAGCGGAGATGATGTTCCAGGACCGATTTCGAGGGCTTACTGTGGGGGAGCCAAGCTCACGAGATTAGGGAAATGTCAACTCCCGACTTAGAGAAAGGGAGCACTCGAGATAGCAGAACAAAAGGAAGGAAGGAAAGACAAAGAAAGGTCCGGCCTACTGCCTCCATACCCCTCTTAACACTTCCCGACGTGAGGTGCTTAGCGCAGCTCAGGAAGAGAACCTGCTCTAGAAGGATCCCGAGAAGCAACGCTTTCGAAAAAACAACCGAGACATCTCGCGAAACTGTGTCTATCACAAAGATCATAGGCATGATACTAAGGAGTGCCGCCATCTTAGGGATGCCATAGAAGAATTAATACGAAAGTAAGCCTTAAAAGGTTTGTGACGGACCAACCTAAGCCTCGGGGAAGGTCGCCATAAAGATCTCGGGGCAGGACCTGTTCGTCCCGCAGAAAGAATGATGGTAAAAAACAAAGGCTTAGGATCAACATGATCTCGGGAGTTTTTGTACCATCCCCATCTACATGCACCACGGGCATTGTTAAACTCAGTATATCCAAAAGCCTCAGATGTAGGCCTAAAAATTCTAGCGATGATCTAGAGGTTAGTTTCCACCAGGAAGACGGAACTGGAATCACTTTTCTCCATGATGATGCCTTGGTCCTTACTCTCCATATCGGGAACTTTGATGTGGAGAGGAAGCTAGTAGGCAATGGCTCTTTAGCCGATGTCTTATATTATTCAACTTTCAAAAAAATAAGGCTAGAGGACAAGGATCTCAAATCCTTTAAGACTCTTCTGGTCGGGTTCATAGGGAACTCGGAATTCCCCAAGGGGTATGTCTCCCTCGTGATAACCTTGGGAGATAAAGGAACCGACAGGACAGCGGCGCGGGTTGCGAACTTCCTGGTGGTAGACCTACCCTCAGTATACAACAAGATTATAGAGAGATCGACTTTGGTGGATTTAAGGGTAGCCTTGGCATCATGCTTAACATTGAAGTTTTCAACCCCGAACGGAGAGGGCAGCATAAGAGAAAGCCAAAAAGAGTCCTGCCGATCTCAAAGCGAAGGCAACTCGGGAAGCCTTTCCCCTTCGCCTAGTTCTCGGGACCGAGTTGATGGCCTTGAGCCCGTTGAGGACGTAGTAGTCATTCCTCTGGATGACGAAAAGGAAGAGAAAACTGTCCGTATTGAAGCTGAATTAAAGGAACCGACCAGAGAAAAATTGATCCAGTTCTTGAGAAGCAACTCAAATATCTTCGTCTGGGGACCTGAAGACATGCATGAAATCGACCCGGATGTGATAGTACACCGACTGTTAGTCGACCCGAAGGTTTGTCTCGTCAAACAAAAGAAAAGAAGCTTTACACTTGAGAGGAACAAAGCCATTGTTGAGGAGGTGAACAAACTACCTAATGCCGACTTCATCAGGGAGGTCTCATATCTCGATTGATTGGCGAATGTAGTCGTGGTGAAAAAGACAAATGGAAAGTGGAGGATGCGCGTCGACTTCACCGACTTGAACAGGGCCTGCCCACAGGATAATTACCCACTGTCCCGGATTGATCAGCTGGTCGATGCCACCTCGGGATATAAGCTCATGTCCTTCATGAACGTATGCTCGGGTTATAACCAGACCCAAATGGCCACATAAGACCAGGTCAAAACCTCCTTCATCATAGAAAGAGGAACCTATTGCTACAGGGTCATGCCATTCGGTTTAAAGAACGCAGGAGTTACAAACCAGAGATTGGTGAATGATGCATTCAAGACCTTGTTAGGGGAAACAATGGAGGCTTATGTGGATGATATGCTGACCAAGTCCCTGAATTCGATAAATCAAACCACCGACCTCAAGAAAACATTTGAGGTGCTCAGAAAATACAATATGAGGCTCAACCCAGCCAAATACACCTAAGGCGTGAAGTCCGGGAAATTTCTGGGGTATATGACCACCAGTAGAGGGATTGAGGCCAACCAGACAAAGGTTCAAGCCGTCCTAGATATGAGCCCCCAACGCACAAAGAAAGAAGTCCAGAAGTTAACAGGTTGCCTGACAGCACTCGAGAGATTCATTTTTCGAAGTTCACAATGGACCTTGCCCTTCTTCAAGCGCTAAGGGGAGCCGCCTCAGGACTAGAATGGACGCCGAGTTGAAGAACTATCTAGGGAAAATGTCCTTGCTGACAAAGCCTAAAGTCGGGGAAAAACTGATTGTCTACCTCATAGCCTCCGGTGATGCGGTCTCGGCTTTTCTTCTCAGGATAGAGGAAAACAAACAGAGACTGATTTATTTTTTAAATAAGGTCCTTCATGATGCTGAAATTAGATACCCCCGAATAAAAAAGTAAATGCAACGAGAAAGCTTCGCCCTTATTTTGAGGCGCATCCAAGTGTAATAGTGATCGACCAACCTCCGAGATAACTCTTGTATAAGCCTGAACGTTCCAAAAAGATTAATCAAATGGTCTATCGAGTTGAGCGAGTACGATTTGAGTTATAAATAGAAAACAGAAATCAAGGCATAGGCACTCGTCCATTTCTTAGTAGAATAACGGTTTACTGATGCTCCTACGTCAAAGGGTCAGGAAAACCAAAACAAAGAAGTAGGGCCTTAGAAAATCTACACCGATGGATCGTCGATTGTCAAAGGGATAGGAGCAGGGGTGTTATTGATCACCTCGGTGTCAAAGAACAGCCGATCTCATCAACAAACCGGCCTCGAAACTCACCACAATAGAAGCGGCATGGTCTTTTGAACAATGGCGAATTGATATCCTCGGTCCTTTCCCCCTTGCAACGGGACAAAGGAAGTTCGTAATGATGGCTGTGGAATACTTTACCAAGTGGGCAGGGGATGAGGCCGTTCCTAAGATAACGGATCGAGCTGTTACATATTTACTTTGGAAGTCGGTAGTTTGTCGATTCGACATTCCCCGAGTTCTGATCTTAAACAATGGAACTCAGTTCATCAGCAAAAACATTGAGAAATTTTGTTTAAATCATGGGATTGAACAAAGGTTTTCCTTGGTCAAGTATCCTTAATCCAACGGACAAGTCGAAGCGGTAAACAAAGAAATCAAAAAGGCCCTTTCTAGAAGGTTGACTGAAGTCAAAGGAAAACGAGTCGAAGAACCCTTACCTCATACGGGAGGAACCCTTACCTCCAATATATATATTAGACTTGGTCCTCTCATTTTGAAAATTTATGAGAATCAGTTCATGCTGAAGAGCTAGGTCAACTATACTGAAATTGAGCTGACATAGTGCCATTCACTTAGGCATCCGTGCCAGTGGCTTTGGTGAGTATTGCAAAGAAAGTTGGCAGGTTGTCTCTATGTTTGACCCTCTCATAATCTCAAAGAAGTTCAGTGACAATGGTGCTCTGATAGAAGCGGCTCCGGTCCACATCAATACCATGTCTGATAAGGATAGGCTGCTATTCTCTCTGACGGTTAGAGAAATTCTCCCCCGTGGTTTAAGTAAGAATGAAACAAATGGTTTGGACTTAACTGTTATGTAGCATATCGACAGAAATAAAGAGGTAAATCTACCCTTACTAATGATGCATCACAGGATCTATGTCAAGGAGCATTGGAGTCATGCACTGCCCTATGGAATCTGGTCGTTCAGGATTCTGAAGAAGCTTGGTGTTGTGAACTTGAAGGATAACCAGAATCCACACAAAACGAGCCATTTCAATGAGCGATACATGATTTCGATGGGATTCGGGAAAGTTAAAGGAGAATGGAAGAAAATAGGTTCAGGATAGGGATCTGGTTTATCTAAGGGAAGAAAAAAAAGCGGGCTGCACTGAATGCGCTAAGAGGATGAAGGAAGGCAAATTTGGAAGATAAAGTAGCTGAGCAAGAACGAATGATTGCTGACCTGAGGGCTGCTTTGGACTCTGCCCTTGCTACCTTCAAACACATGGTCTCTTTCCAATCCTCAAATTAATCTATCCCTTTGCTATCTTTCCATGCTATCTGTCTTTGAGTTAGCCTGTTGAACTATGTTTGAATATCTCTTATTTTGCTACAGAACTATTGTGGTCTGTAATATTCAACGTTTGGATTTGTGTTATTATGACTCTATGGGTTATTTATGCATATTCACCTTGGTTTCTATGTCATTTGGAATGAATACAGAGGATAACTCATTTTGCAGACAATGTGGACCAACCTTTTTGATGATGTCAAAAGGGGGAAAGGAAGCCATGATCATCTAGTTGGTTTTATGATTCCTACAACTTGTTTATATTTTTTTTCTTATCTTCTTATTCTAAGTTGTCTAAGTGTGAATAACTAAAATTTTTGAGTTTTTTGTTCTCTGACATCTCTGATTGAATTGTTTCTCAATTACACTAGAGGTCTAAGTATTATTCCTAGAATAGCATAAAGAGGTCTGAATTGGAACATTCTGAACATTGTGGTTTATTGTTGGTTCATTGATAACTTGACATGTTTGTGAAAATGATATGTGTATGTATATTAGTGCTTCGATCATATTTTATAAAGCATTCAGTAGGGATTCTGGAGTTTCAATCTCAAATTGCTGAAAAACTTAAGGTAAGTTCTTTGAACCGACTCATTCAAAAGAACTAGTCCTTTTGACGTATGAGTTGCTATGGTCCTTAAACTTTTAAAGTTGTTATCTTGTGATCATCAAATCTTTGTCATCATCAAAAAGGAGGAAATTGTTGAACCTTGTGATGTTTTGATGATGATAAACGCCACTTTACTTATGTTTGCAAAATTATTGATGTGTAGTTCAGTATCAAGAAGTTGATATCATAGAGGAAACCTAAAGCAAATTCAAGAAATGGCTCTCAAGATCTCAATCCTTAGCTGTAACTCAGAGGCAATGCACAGAAGTTACAAGATGGCAGCTATAGTACTGTCATGTAGTGTCATACGCATTGTAAGCAGATTGGTACTTTTATTTAGTTAGTCTTAATTGTGAGCACTTAGGAATTTAGATCTATCTTATTCTGATTTTATGATGAACCCTATCTTTGAAAAGAACGGTTCTTGGTACAGTCACAGTTCTATAACAGAATCCATAATTTTTGGATAAAGATTTAAAAGGATTTTTTCTCAGAATATTTTCACTGGATATTTTCGACTACTTCAAAAATCAAATCCTTTTAATAGAAAATATTTTCTACTAAGTATAGAAATGATTTGATTAAAATGATTTTATTTTACAACTTATCCTAATTTTTAGGGGATATAGAGAAACTGTTTTTTTATTAGTCTTTCATTGGTTTTCTCTCATGACCTTTATCACTCCATGATGGTTATTTCACTGACTAAATGAGAAAAGGTGGAAATGATTTTCTTGATATCGAATCACAAGTTTGCAATCGTCCAAAGTTTCTTCAAGGTGTGTTACAAAACTGATTTCCTGTGATTCAAGTGGTTCGGCATTTCGAAAGGTTTAAGGTATATTCAAACCTATTAGTGCTCATGTCTATGCTGATAACATGAAGGTATCCAATCTGTAGTCATTTGTTTTGAGTTTGTATATTGTGTTGTTTTGTTCAGCATCACTCATGGTGTGCTCTGCTGCTTAGAGAACTCTGGTCTAGGTTTGTATAGGTGTCTGCAGTCACTAGGAAGTGTGTCTGTATTTGGAGTTTCATTAGTCTAAGTGTAGATTAGGGAAAATGAACTTGTAAGTGTGTTTACAAGTGGAGCCTTGCAGGAGTCTGTAAGCAGAGGTGATAGATTATACTTAGGATGTTTTAGTATATTGTTGTGTCTCTACACTGGATATAAATCCCTGACTAAGTTGGGGATGAACCAGTATAAATGTTGGTGTTATTTACTTTTTTGTAATGCTTGAAAATTGAAAAAAATGGAATTTGTGTGATACTTGAACTTATTTATTACAACAAACCGATACATTACACTTTTAGTACATCGTTTGAGAAAAATTTTTAAAACTTGAAATCCCCCGTTCAC
>JAOVYX010016941.1:0-23351 GCA_035668315.1 Drosera spatulata | reverse complement strand
GCTAAAAACTTCACTAGTCAACCAATCCCGCGATTCTCCCGTATCAGAACTCCCCCAGGAAAAATCAGCAACCCCAATCTACACAAGCAACACAAACAAACACCATCTATCATCGGGACAAATACATAGACTGTAGGGGTACCGAATCACTTGAATTAGCCCCAGTCTCGTCGCCTAGCAGGTGGGGGAAACAAAATAAACCCCAATGACAATCAGCACAAGAACACTACCATCTCCAACTCAGAGAACCAAAAATTTTAATCTAAAATCGCAACCAATCATGTTTCATATTCTACAAAATTTAATCAGGAAAGCAACATGGTTATGCCAAACTACCGAACAAGCCTAACTTCACAGTCCCACAAAACGATCAAACCAAAACCCAAAACAACTCAATTGGAACTCAACCATGTAATTCGAATAATCAACACATCAATCACTAATACCACAACAAATTACTCGAAAAAGGAACAAACCCACAAATCCAAAACACCCAAAAATCAAAATCAAAGGGTTTTGGCGCTCACAGTGTTAATAATCGAGCTACAAATCGGGTCTTTGATCAGCACCCGAAACCCAAAATCAAAAAGTGGTTTCCTTTTCCTCGGATAAACAGATCTAAAGATCTAAGGAATCGCCAATTGGAGCAAAAGGGTATCTTTTTCTGCGATCAATTTTGGGAAACACACACTTGATGAAGCAGCTGCACAGCAGGAGGTGATAGCTGTATCGTAAATGGCTCCAACTGGCATGTAATGAAGAAGATGATCCGATGATGATGATGAAAAGAGGATTGGATTTAATTGAATCGAATTGAATTGAAGATGATGGTGGGGTGAGGAGAGAAGGGGAAAAGTGGGGGGTGTGATTTCAGAATCAGTGTGTGTGATTATTGGGGAGATTGAAGTGAGATTTCCTCTTTCATATTTATGCAGACAAACCCTATTTTTATGAGGAAATTTTGGGTTGAATTTATTTGATGGATTGATCAAAGCCAGCTCCTTGCTTATGGGTGATCTATGGGCTCCATGGTCAATCAGAACCACCCCTATTATTTTCTTAAAAAAATAATTAAAAAAAGGATTTATCTTTTTATTAAAATCCTTACACTTTTGATTTAAAAAAACCCTTATCCTTTTTTATGAGAAAAATCCTTATAAAAATCGGAGGATGCGAGAGGGACGGAGTAGGGCTCCTGGTCCTATGACGATCTGAAACTCATCGTTGATCTCTATTCATTCTCTTCATTGACGATCGTTCTCATGGCTAAGAAGAAATCCAAGAATATATGATCATTGCATCATGGAACATAAGGGGGCTTAATAAGCCCTCAAAGCAGCAGGAAATAAGGCATCTAATCGCCATGAATAAGGTTCAGATCCTTGGGACTGTGGAAACAAAAATCAAAACTAGAGATTTTCAAAAAGTCAAAAATTGTTGTGGCCCCTCGTGGAAGTGTCTCAATAACCATTACCATGCTATCTTGGGAAGAATATGGGTTCTATAGCATCCTTCGTGAAATTTAGTTTTATGATAATTAACGTGAATAATAAATTATTATATATTATAATTTATTTTATGAGATTAAAAGATTTATTTGACGATATAACAAGGAAAGAATACAAATATGAATGAAATGCAACTATAATACGTAAATACGAAAAAATACGATTTTAATACAAAAATATCATATTTATACGAAAATGTTCTAAGCCTAATATTAGCACTTATTTTTTATGTCAATTTCTGCTCCACCTAAATTAAATTAATTATCTACTAATTATCCACTTAAATTATTTTAATTGATTTATTTTTTTATAAATATAAGTTCTCTTCTCCTTGAAAATTTCTTACAAACACAAAATAAAACATTCCTGATCATGCAACATTAGAGTTAAGCAAGAGAAAATAAGAAAGATAAGTTTGAGGAGAAGAGGAAAAGGTAGGTGGTAAGGCGAGTACGATGAGGATCCTTCGTCGTTATTAATAGAAGATGATAATCTTGGTTAGAAATTTTATGAAAAATTATATAAATTTTGATAAATTTTGATATTAATATATGTTGAATTCTCACATGTCTAATTCCTAATGAAGTTAATAAATTATGATTCGGAGTTGAAAATCTTAAGATATAAATTAAAACATGCGGATATATCAATCTCAGTTATGATCCTGCTTGTAATAAATATATTTGAGACAGTATTTTAAGATTCCGCCGCGTATCTGTATAATATTTAAGTAAACTTGTGGACTTTGTATGATGCTGTTTTAAGTATAATTTTATTTAGTACTTATTCTAAACCCAATTAAGTTGATTTGCATGTCTAAGATTTGTAGGACCCTAGCGACAGTAATGTTACGTGGGTTTTCTAGAAAAAAATCGAAAAACTCAAGACGTTAAATAAAAAATTTAATTTAAGTGGAGTAGAAATTGATATAAAGTAAAATAAGTGTCAAAATTAGGTTTAAGTTATTTTCATATAAAAATGATATTTTCGTATTAACATCGTATTTTCCCGTATTAGGGTTGCATGTTATTCATATTTTGTATTCTTTCCTTATTATATTGTCAAACAAGTCTTTTAACTCCGAAAAAAATAATTATAACGTAAAATTATTTACTATTCACATTAATTATCGTGAAACTAAATTTTACGAAATTTTTCGGGTCCTTATCATATTTTTGTTATGATTTTGACAGACGAATTTTATAATCCCGTTGTATAAATTACGACATTCAATAATATACTGTTTTTTGTTATTTTTTAAAAAACTAAACTATCTCATATTTTTCGTGTCTTTACAAAGATGCTGACTAATAGACTTAAAAAGGTGATGCCTGCACTGATTAATCAAGCGCAATCTGCATTTATAGCTGGGAAAAGCATTATTGAAAATATACTTATGTGTCATCAGCTTGTCCGAGGATATGCCAGGAGCCAAACAAGCGTCAGATGTATGCTGAAAATAGACATATAGAAAGCTTATGATAGCTTATCATGGGCCTTCCTTAATTCTGTAATGCAGCACCTTCGTTTTCCTGCTGGCTTCATTGATAATGTTATTATGTGTGTCTCCACTCCTTTCTCTATAGCCTTAAATGGAGCAATGCATGGTTTTTTTAAGAGTGAGAAGGGGATAAGACAAGGCGACCCAATGTCTTCATATCTGTTTATTTTTGCCATGGAATATCTAAGCAGGAGTTTCAAGAATATATCATCCTAAGTGCAGTAAGCTGGGGATCACTTATGTTTGTCTTGCAGATGATTTAATGGTTTTTGCAAAAGCCAATAGGAGATCCATTGAGCATATCAAGGCAGTCCTTCGGCATTTTGAATTAATGAGTGGCCTTAGAGCTAATCCGCTTAAAAGTAACATATATATATATATATATATATATATAGCTGGTATATATGGGAGAGAAGCTGAGGAGCTAGCTGAATTGATGGGATGTAAGCAGGATAAGCTTCCAATCAGATACAAGGAAAACATCTTTCGGATATTGCAAGAAAGAAGGACACTATGTGGGTCAAGTGAATTCATACATATTATTTAAAGAACTGTAGCATATGGTCTTTTGTTCCTGCAGCTAATTGTTCTTGGATGATGAGAAGTATGTTGAAGTGTAGAGATTGTGTGCAGCAGCTGAAAATAGGGGTTGTGTTTTCGACCTCTATGGTATATCAGGAGATCGTGGACAAAAGCCCCAAAGTGCAATGGATGCGATTCATATGGTGCAAAGCTGTGCATCCAAGACATGCTTTTATGGTATGGCTTGGAATTCTTGATAGGTGGAAAACTAAGGATAAGCTATTGGCCTGGGGAGTGATCATGGATGATGTTTGTTTCTTTTATGGTTTATGCCCGAAAACCAGAAACCATTTGTTGTTTGAATGTGTTTACCTGCAGGAGGTGTTGCAGTTGTGCCTAAAGGACATGGGTGTGAAGCTGAGAATAAGACTTTGGCCAGATTTGTTCCTTTGGATGATTAAGATCTCAAAAGGACGATCACAGCAAGCAAAGTTCAGGAAAGCGCATTGCACCAGCCTTATATGTACCAAATATAGTTCGCAAGGAATTAGTTAGTGTTTGCTGTAAATCGATTAAGTCCAAACTTTCCAGGAGGTTATCCATCTCAACATTACTCCACGTTAAGCACGCTTAACTGCGGAATTCTAAAGTGATGGGCTACCGAAAAGGAAGGTGCACCTTGTTGGTATAGATAGTACTATCAAACCATTTAAGTATTTCCTTGGGGTATTATATACACCCCCACTTAAAGAACGTAACGTCCTCGTTGCGACTTCAAGCACGACACACAATCCCAGAACCTTCCCCCACTAGGCCTTTGACCTGGACCTCTTGTCCACAGGTCCAGCACGCGGTCGCAGGGTTGCTCTGATACCATACCGTAACGCCCCGGCCAAATCCTTAACACCGGAGCTGACAACTGGCCCCACACACCAACACTAGTCCTTTCAGTGCGCTTTGACCTCACTCGCGCACACCTTGAAAAACTTCCCAGGAGGTCACCCATCTCAACATTACTCCGCGTTAAGCACGCGATGAGCTACCGAAAAAGAAGGTGCAACTTGTTGGTATACGTAATACTATCAAACCATTTAAGCATTTCCTTGAGGTATTACAGCGTGAGCTCAGATATGAAAATGACCTAGTTATTGACGCCAATGGTATTTTGCTGAAGTTGTCATCCCTTTGTTTCTTGGAGTTTTTTATAAATTTTTCTCCAGGTGAAATAAAATTCTTTATTTTCTACAAAAAAAACCTTATACTTGAAAAATCAGCTTAAAACCTAACTTTGTTTAACGGCTAGATTTTTCATTCAAACTAACAAATCAAAAAAAAAAAAAAAAAACATCAATAATATCTTTTTCTACGATATTAGTCTCTTCACGCTCAACCTCAATCCATCCGACCTCTTCTATATCATTGCTCCGTTGGAATCATCATACTCTCATCGCTAACCTTTATGTCCTCCACCCAACGATGACAGCCACCGGTATAAGAAATTCAACGGATACACCAACATCTTTTATAGTTATGTTTTATGCGAATTTTAGTTTTTTCTTGAATACATTGACTTTCTTTGCATTGAATCACAATATTCTATGAAATATTTCTGTGTGTTTTTTTCCTAAATGCGGATTCCGCATAACTATATACATTACCGACCATAGTAAGAACTTCTTAATATTGTCATGGACCTTAAAAACTTATTGTGCCGATAGATGTATGGATTTTATTGAAAAAACAACTTTTAACAATAGAAAATTTGAGATAATTATATGCTGAGCATGAGCTTCCCCTCTGAGATTATTACTCCAAGGTTGCTGGTCCAAGGTTGAAATCTAGTGCGAAAGTAGGGGTGCTAACCATTGGAAGGAATCAACATAGTATCAATGCAGGGACGCAATAAGAAAATTATTATGCATGATGCAAAAGTTGTGTTGTCCCTTAGAAACAGAAAAAACTACTACTACTCCCTAGTTCTTATTATAATATAAACTTTTTTTTTTCTAATTTTGCTTTTCAAGAATAGAACATGTATATCATTTTTGGTAAAAATTTTATTCCAAAAATATTAAAACAACGGTGAAGTGCGGCTGCTGCTCCTGCAGCCGAAGGGCTACAGTTTGAATCAAAACGACGACGTTTGGCTAACGTGGAAAAAGAAAGAAAAACGGAAAAAAAAAGAAAACTAACACACAAGAGAAAAAACGCAGAAAAATCAAACAACGCTCAAAATCAAATCGCAGCCAAAGAAAACCCACGACCTTGCGACTCAACGCTGAACAAATTCGAAGCAGCAGGCAGATCGGATTTGAGAAATAACGAAATAATCGAGATCTGCCTCATCAAGATTTTGATTTACTGCTCAATTCTAAGTGTTTCTTCTACGAATTTTTTGAGATTTCAATTCAGGGTTTCAATAGGGATTTCGAATCCTTTTTTTTTTTTTTTTTGGGAGAAGTGTGAAGTTTTTTTAGTTGGTGAAGTTTAGAAAATAATTGTTTTTTCTCGAATATGATTCGAGAAATTTTCTTGCTTCGTTGCAACTTTTGTTGCGTTTATTGAATTCGCTTATAATAGGTCAATTTTTTATTGTGATCGTCAAATAAACAAGTTTATATTTTTTTTTTCCCCGCAGGATTACACGTTGCATATGAATCCATTTGATTATCGAAGGGGGATCATTGTTCGAGCAAGACAAGGGCCTCAACTCGCCATCTGCTGTATTAATTTCATCATTTGAACCTTCTTGGATTAAGAAAAATCCTCAAACGACGAAACCAATTATATTCGAAAAAATTAAAACCCTAATTTGAAATCTTAAGGTATTCGTAGAAAAGTACATTGATGTAGGAAATCAATAACCTGGAGGGCAAGATCTCTCCTTGCTGATTCGAATTTGTTCAGCGTTGAGTTGCAAGGCTGTGGGTTTTTTTTTACTGCGATTTGATTTTGAGCATCGTTTGATTTTTCTGCATGCGTTTTTTCTCTTGTGCGTTAGTTTTCCTTTTTTCCTTTTTCTTTCTTTTTTTCACATTAGCCAAATGTCGTCTGCAGCCGAACGGAGAGGATGGATGATGGATGACAGCACTTCACAGTTAAAACAGCAATATATCTCATTGATTCCTCGCTTATTTATTACAGTAATTTTATTGGGTCTGTTTGAATTGACATATAAATTATTAGAATATATTTTTTTATTAAAATTTATAAAAGATTCAACATATATATTGACATCTGTGTATCAATATATATATCAACTCAAACGGTTTATTATAAAATATATTAGAGGGTATATGATTATGGTGGTTGGATTAAAAGGTTTTATATTTTTGGATTCTTTATTTGTTTGTATTTAAATTTGATAAAAAAAAATGATAATTTTAACCATCACATCAATTAAAGATTGAAATTAATATAAGATGAATAAAATATAACATCTTGATATTAACATTATTTACGTTCTTTAAGATAAAATAATGTGTAAAATAACTAGATTATTATTATTGTTATATGATGCGATGTATCGGTACACTTTCCGGGTTCCTGGACGAAAAGATACCAAAACAAGATAGGCGAGATCGCACAATCTCTCGTCCCCAATTCCACCAACCCCAACACAAAATCCCCCAATTTCCTCACTTCCCCCACACTCATCTCATGTCCCCGAAACCCTAACGCTAATCCGATCGCCAAAATCCCCAAATTCTCCGCCGCGGTCCATGGCGGAACCCTACCTCGCCGCTGCCGCCATCTCCCCCACCCCCTCCTCCGACTTCGACTTCACATGGTACGGCAACATCCAATACCTTCTCAACATCTCCGCCATCGGCGCCATCTCCTGCCTCGTCATCTTCCTCTCCGTCAAGCTCCGCTCCGACCACACACACATTCCCACACCCTCCGCCCTTCTCTCTAAGCTGATCGCCGTCTGGCACTCCACCGGCCTCGAGATCGCCCGCCACTGCGGCGCCGACGCGGCTCAGTTCCTCATCATCGAGGGCGGCAGCTTCGGGATCTTGAGTGTCGTGTCTGTGTTCGCGGTGGCAGTGGTGCTTCCGGTGAATCTGTGGGCGGGGACGGAGAGGATGGATGATCAGTTCTCGAAGACGACGATTACTCACGTCGGGAAAGGGAGTTGGGTTCTGTGGGCGCATTTTGTGTTTGTGGTTGTGGTGGTTGTTGTGGCGCATTATGGGGTTTGTGAGATGGAGGAGAGGTTGAGGGTTACTAGGTTGAGGGATGGGAATGGGAATGTGGGTCATCATGGTGCGGATTCCAGTGCGGTTTTTACGATCATGGTGCAAGCTGTGCCGAAGAGTTTGGCTTCGGATAAGGCGCCATTGGAGGAGTATTTTGAGGGACGGTATCCCGGGAAGGTTTATAAGGTTATTGTGCCGATGGATTTGGGGACGTTGGATGATTCGGTGGAGAGGTTGTTCGAGGTGAAGGATGAGATATCGAGGTTGGTTGCTAAGATTGATGCTCATCATGTTTATGACGAGCCTGAGTTGAGTAGCCGTGTTGGGTCAGGTGAGGGAGTGTGGGGTCGGGTGGTTGATGTGTGGGATAAAGTGAAGGTTTTGTGGAATATGATTCGCGAGAGGTTGGGGTTGACTGATGATCAGAGGTTGAAGAGATTGCAGGAGCTGAGGACTGAATTGGAGGTGGAAGTCACGTCTTATAAGGAAGGCAGGGCACGTGGTGCCGGGGTTGCTTTTGTGGTGTTCAGGGATGTTTATACGGCAAATAAGGCTGTGAAGGATTTTAGGATGGATCAGAGAAGGAGAATAGGGCGGTTCTTTCCTCTCACGGAGCTGCAGTTGGAAAGGAATCGGTGGAAGGTTGAGCAGGCGCCTTTGGCTACTGATATTTACTGGAATCATCTTGGTTCCACGAAGCTATCTTTGAAACTGCGAAGGGTGCTGGTGAACTCATGCTTGGTGTTGTTGCTTCTGTTCTTTACTTCTCCGTTGGCTGTGATATCTGCTCTGCAGAGTGCTGGGCGTGTGATCAATGCAGAGGCCCTGGATAACGCACAGTCGTGGCTGGCCTGGCTACAGAGCTCAAGCTGGCTGGCTGCTTTGTTCCTTCAGTTCCTGCCCAATGTTCTTGTGTTTGTCAGCATGTATATACTTATCCCCTCAGCCCTATCTTACCTTTCGAAGTTTGAACGCCATCTCACGGTTTCTGGGGAGCAAAGAGCTGCACTTCTCAAGATGGTTTGCTTCTTTCTGGTAAATCTCATTATTTTGCGTGGTCTGGTCGAGTCTTCCTTGGAGAATGCGATCCTGAGCATGGGTCGGTGTTACTTGGATGGAGAAGATTGCAAGAGGATTGAGCAGTACATGAGCGCCTCCTTCTTGTCAAAATCATGCCTATCCTCGCTCGCATTCCTTATAACATGCACTTTCTTGGGTATCTCCTATGATCTCTTGGCCCCTATCCCCTGGATAAAGGGGAAGCTTCGGAAACTTCGGAAAAACGACATGCTCCAACTGGTTCCTGAACAGAGCGAACCTTATACATCAGATGCGGATGAAATAGAGCACCTGCGAATCCCGCTGATGCCTGATGGAGCTTTCAACAACCCGTTAGCAACGAATGGTGGAAGGATGACCATGATCGATCTTCAAGGACATGATCTCTCCGTATATCCTCTGAGTAGAACATCGCCTGTCCCGAAGCAGAAATTCGACTTTGCACAGTACTACGCATTCAACCTGACCATATTCGCCCTCACCATGATATACTCCTCATTCGCTCCTCTCATTGTTCCGGTTGGTGCAGTCTACTTCGGCTATAGGTACATGGTAGATAAGTACAACTTCTTGTATGTGTATAGGGTCCGGGGATTCCCTGCCGGCAATGACGGGAGGTTGATGGACACAGTATTGTCCATAATGCGCTTCTGTGTGGACTTGTTTCTGCTCTCAATGCTCTTGTTCTTTTCGATCAACGGAGACTCAACAAAATTGCAGGCAATTTTCACTCTTGGAGTGTTGGTGATGTACAAGTTGTTGCCTTCGGGTAGCGACGGATTCCAGCTGGCTCCGTTGCAATGTATACAGACGGTCGAGAACGTTATTGACGGTCCGATAGATTATGAAGTTCTGTCCCAACCCAGGTTTGAATGGGACATGTACCATACTTGATAGAGAGCTCTTATTTGAACCTGCTGTTCTTATGTCTAGCATCTACCCATTTAGCCCGTGTTGTACATAAATTCAGTTGTCCAGGATAAATTTGTTAAAGCAAGATAATTACTTTCCGATGCAGTTTACAATCTTAATCGTTTTGCTCTAGCTGCTTGTATCTGTAAGATTTGCTCCCCTACCAGTTTACCCAGGGGGGCGGTGGCTAATCAGCGAGAGGAGATCTAACTCTTAAAACAAAAAGTTCTTTAGAGAGAAAAACCTGTCAAACAAACACTCATATTCGGGGAAATCAGAAAAACTCCACGGAGGATTGGATCGACAGAAGAAGACTACAATATGCTACACCATAACATCACATACAACTTTAGATTTTAATCTCATTAATCAATCAATCACTGAGATACGATCAGTCGATTAATCCTAAGTTTTACTCTTTCCATTTCATATTAATTGCAACGTATTTTTTATTTGGTCAGTTTAGAAAAACAATCTTTCCTATCTTAGTTATCCTTTAATATAAAAAAAATCAAATTAATTTCATATGTTACACTACACGTATTATCTCTTTTCATAAATATTACAACAAAACCCACTATTAAAAAAAAGTTCTTTTTTGTTCAAAATCCAGATAAATTTGAACATGATAAATTTAAACAATAATATAAAATTAAAATATTTTAATAAATAATAAATATGAAAGAGAGAAAGTATTATTCCAATTCCCATATATGCATGCCAAAAGAAACTCACACCGTCTCCAATTATTTACTGCAAGAGATGAAGCAGTGGCAGACTGTCAGTTAATGCAAAGCGGACAAGAGTCCAATACAGATTCCGCCTCTCTTCTTCTTCTTGGAAGCAACCAAAACCCCATCACCATCAAAACAACACCAAAAGAAACCCCAACAACCAACACCACTCTCCACCTCACCATACTTTTACTCCAACACCCTCTTCTCTCACTCTTTTCTTCATCATCATCATCTTTGTCTCGCTATTCTTCCCAATTTTCTCGATCATCTCCGATCCCTCAATGTCGCCACTTCTGGGGTTCCAACCCTAACCAACACCACACCACAATGCTCTCCCCTCTCCTTCTCCACCTTCACTCACTTCGCCTTCGCCTTCGCCTTCGGCGGCGGAGGACGAGTCTTCTCCTTCGACATGTACCACCGTTACTCAGACCAAGTCAAATTCACCACCACAAGATTGGGGAAAAGCAGTCGGAGGAGGAGGAGGAGATGGAGGAGGAAGGGAGGGGTGGCCTGAGAAAGGGACGTTCGAGTACTATGCGGCATTGGCGGACCACGATCGCTTCTTCCGATCACGGAGTCGCAACATTGCCGGAGGTCAAGGGCAAGGGGAAGGGCCGTTGACGTTTTCCGATGGGAACGCTACGTTTCGGATCAGCTCGCTCGGCTTGTATGTTGTTTGTTTTCTTTGTTCTGTGTATTTCTGTGAAGAGAGTGTTTGTCTGTTGGTGTTGATTGATCATGTGATGTGATGTGTGATGAATGTTGTGTGTGTAGCTTGCATTATGTGACGGTGACGCTGGGGACTCCAGGGGTGAGGTTTCTGGTGGCACTTGATACCGGGAGCGATTTGTTCTGGGTTCCTTGTGATTGTGCTAGCTGTGCTCCTATTCGAGGAACCACCTACGGCGCTGTAAGATCTGCACTATGCTTGTTGTATCTCTGGGATTATGCTGCATAATGTGGTCGTTGTCGTCTTTGTTTTTGTTGTTGCTGCTGAATGTGTGGCAATTACATGTAAATGTTGCCTACGATGGAGAGTAATCATGAGGAATTGCTCGTGGTAGCGGGTAGAAATGAAGCCGTTAATTGTTGAGCATGTTTCGGGCGAGACAAGGAAGCCTCACGATCTTAAAAATGCGGAGCTGTTAGGTGTTCCTATTGCACAATTTGATAGCTTCAGTGCATTTGATATTGGTATGAATCATATGTATGTTTGCACGCTGAGGTAATTGATGCTAACTGAGTGTTTCCTGGTTTTCCTCTAGGTGGGTATTCTTTTAATGTGATCACAAATTTCAGAACAGTGATTTGCGGCTATAATCATCGGTGTGCTTGAATTGTTCGGTTTTTATGTACAGATGTACTAGTAATTTTTTACATGGAGCGACTAAGATAGTTCCAATGCTTCCCTTTTGTATCCCTTTTTCTTGTTTTCTGCAGCTTTTACTTGTATTTGACATATGTAAAATGTGAATGTAAGTTCTAAAGATTGTGTATTTAATTGAAAATCACTTATTCCATACTACTCATAATGTCCCTAGTTCACTAGGTGTACCCTTGGATGAGGTTCTAAAGATGCATATCAATCATACCTTTAATTGTTTTGCAAATAGTATTGTGCTTATGCAAAACAGCTTCTCATGCTCTGCTACCTACAGTCATTGCTTGGACTGCATTTTTATTTCCAGCTTTTTCTTGTTAAGCTTCCAGTATATTTGGACTGACTCTGAATTTGTTTTATGTATTTTACGATTACTGAAAACTGATGCCATTAGTGTTCTGACAGGATTTTGAGCTGAGTATATATGACCCTAAGGAGTCATCCACCAGCAAAAAGGTATTCTGCGACGACAGTCTCTGTGTATACAGGAACAGGTGCTCAGGAACGTTCAGTCATTGCCCTTACGAGATCTCCTATGTCTCTGCTGAGACCTCGACTTCTGGAATTCTAGTTGAGGATGTTCTCCACTTGGCCACAGAAGATCATCATCCAGAATTTGTTAAAGCTTACATCACCTTTGGGTGAGTTGCTGTAAGTTCAAGTCATTTAAGAGGTCCTTGATTGATATTGTGTTAGTAGAAACTCAGTTGCTGCCAACTCTGATTCACGAACTTATGTGGAACACGACCAGTTCTTGGGGTTGCCTAAGTAAAACAGTCATTTGCTTAACTGCTGAGTTGATGCTATAGTTATTTCTTCATTTTTTTTCTGCATCTACCGAGTTGTGATTTTCCTAGCTTCATGAAACAATACTTTTAACGTTATATATTCGCAGCTGCAGCAAGGTTCAAACAGGTTCCTTTCTAGATGTTGACCCAGCTTACTCTAAACTTTCAGGAAAAGTGAGCTTCTTAAAATGACTGCTTTATCAAGTATTTGTTGCCCCTAGAATGTCTTGATATCAACTTAAGTCCTGTTTATACTGTTGGTTAGTTTCATTCTCAGATACAAGATAGGAGGCATCCCCGTCATGAAATGAGGTTGGAATCTGATTGTTCATAAACTATCTCATATGAACATATCTTCCAGTTCATTTCGTATCTAACTCTTCCTTGATGATGGAAAGTGATAAAAACACGTGGCCAATACCCAGTGTCAGCCTGACTATGGGAGGAGGAAGCCGATTTATTGTTTATGATCCCATTATTGTGATCTCAAATCAGGTGAATTCCCTTTTCCTAGATTCGTATGAGCAATTCTTTTCCTGTCTTCACTTGACGGAAGTCTCATTTTTTCCCCCCTATTTTCCTTTTTCCTTTGGTAATGCTTGCAGAATGAACTCATATATTGCCTTGCTGTAGTTAGCAGTACAGAACTGAATATAATTGGGCGTAAGTTTTCTGTTTGAAATTCATTTCGATTAATTGCTGCTACTAGCTACTGTATACTGTGGACATGACCTGGAAGGGTTGCCCAAATGATTACTCGAGACCTTTTTTTTTTCTATTGTAACTGGATATGCAACCTTTGTTCTGTTGGCACTTTGGGTAGCTCTTGCAATTGTTGCTTTTACTACCACAGGATCTCATTCAGGTTGTGTTGCGATAGTTTGGCTTGATGTTGTGTTGGTTAATTCAAATGGCTTTGCTTAGGTAACATTGTTGAAAGAGAGAAACTCAAATAACCCTACTGTTCTCTTTGTTTGTGGTGCTTTTTTCCATATTCCATCATTTACCTGATTTTCTGGATTTTCCTGCAGAAAACTAACCGTTATCGGATTGTATTCGACAGAGAGAATCTTACCCTGGGTTGGCAGGAATCAGGTTGTAAGTTCGGTTTCCATTTTAATATAAGGGGAACCTGTCTGTCCCATACTTATTAATGGGAGCTGGGCACTCCTTCATGTATGAAATATTACTAGTTTGCATGTCTTATTTTTAAAGTTAACTAGCATTGCATAGCAGCTCATCGGTGGTTTAACCTGTAAAGCCTTTTCTTGACTTTCATTTCGTATGCAAATCTTCTATCTTCTGAGATTCCCATCCTTCCTGTTAGTAACCTTGATAACTAGCATTGGTCTGTGCAGGTTATTACATCAAGGTGCACGGATCATTGTTAGAAGCACAAAACGCTACATCTCAGACTCCCGCTGTTGCAGTTCCACCGAGCAAAAGTGCTCCTCCACATCCTTCGGAGGTGACCAGGAACACCTCTCATAACTCCTCGGCATCAAGATCCACCCACATCCACTACTGTAGTATCGCTAGTCTTTCCTTTGCACTTCTTTTAACATTGTTACCCTCATTGTAGCTCATCGGACTCTTTCCAATCTGGAAAATTTTTGTACGTAATAGTGTAGCCGAGTGTAGCTCGCGCTCCTCATAGGCTGATTAGTGATCACCAGTTTTCTCCATCTAGGAAACTGAATATATCATAGATGCGTCTGTGGTACATAGTTACTAACTCTAGACCTCATTCTTTCCTTCCTTTGCCGAATGAACCTATACAAACAGCTTGTATTGAACACGATCAATCTTTTCAAATAGCTTAAATTTCGTAGCCATCCTTTGAATGCATACGGGATGAGACTTTGTTTATGAACAACCTATTATATATATAATTATATAAAATATTCAAATGACAAACCATCTGGATTACAAACGCCATGACGGCATATCATGACATTTCGTTTTATTTAAACTAAAAAAAATCTTTATCAATTAAATATCTAATCTTTTATTACGAGTTAAACTATTAAGATTAAATTTTAAAAATGAGTATCAAATCTAACCTAATTATTTGATCGAAAATATGAATAAATAAAATCTTACAAATTTTGAAACAAAAATAATTAAATCTTATAAATTTTATACAATCATTTAAAAAAATTTAAAATTAAATTTTATACCATTATAATTTAGTAACAAATCTAACCAAAACAATCTCTATATCATGTTAGAACTTTTTATCTTATATCAATCTAACCATAATTATTTTATGGCAAACGATCCGGATGACAAACGTCATGACGGCATGTCATGATATTTCGTTTTATTTAAACTAAAGAAATTTTTTTACCAATTAACTATCTAATCTTTTATTACGAATCAAACTATTAAGATTAAATTTTAAGAATGAGTATCAAATTTAACCTAATTATTTGATCGAAAATATGAATAAATAAAATCTTAACATCATATGTACAAATTTTGAAACAAAAATAATTACATCTTATAAATTTTATACGATCATTTAAAAAAATTTAAAATTAAATCTTATACCACAATAATTTAGTAACAAATCTAATCAAAGCGATCCCTATATCATGTTGGAATTTTTTATCTTATATCAATCTAACCATAACTATGTTACCAATAGTATATTTCATGAGTCGATTTTTAGAATGATTTACTTAAACCGATTATTAATAATATAATATAAACAAAGTATAGAAATAGTAATATATAATTTAAAAATCTTGGATCAATTTATCAATAAATATTAAATTATTTCAAAAAGTCATCAAGTTATATTTTCAACATAATATGTGATTTGAATTGGGTTATACTGATTATGTAAGACGATCATTAAATTTTAATTTTTTTAATTTGATATAGATACAATTATGTATAATACTATTATTATGATATTTTAACATGTAGTGCACGGGTCAATATTCTAGTATAAATAATTTGTAATTTTCAAAAAAGAAAAAGAAAAAAAGAAGGTGTATAGTTTGTGTAGGAGGTGAGCTGTTTTGTAAAACAGCCAATAAAAAATTCAAGCTCGGTAATTGATATGATTTCTGTTCCTGATCCTGCATTTATGTTTTGAATTCTTGGGTTAATAAATTCAAACTGTTTGATATGATTTTCTATTTTTAAAATGAAGAATCAGAAACAGTAAAGTGAAATCCAAAAAATCCAAAAAAAATGGATTTTATTTTTTGATTCCTAGTTTCTGTTGGACATAATATTTAAGATCAATTTAGATTTGTTGAACTAGATTCTGATAGGATAATTATTTGGAACTCATCGGAAAATTGCTGATAATTATGCGAGCTTAAGATAACAATATTATTTCATCAAATCCAATCTTCCAGTTAAAAATATCTCATGTCTTTTAATTGGGCAGTATAAAATTGTAATTAGAGAATTCTATTCTATTCGTTCCCAACAGAGTTTCTCATGTAAAAATTTGCTCTGAATTCTCTCATTAATCCTCACGTTGATTGTTCAACGGTGATCATACTCGTCCACTAGTCCGGTAACAGTAATGCCTGACATATCGGAGGCAACAATCACGGCGCCTGATAAGATGTACGTAGCGATCCCTGCAACGATAGGTGTTGAAGTTAAGGAGACAATGAACATTATTGGTGACGGCAATGGTGATGGTTCGTTGTCGCAGCAAGAGAGTTTTGTATGGAAGGATGAAAGTGAAGGCGAAGGTGTTGGTAGTAGTAATAATAAGAAGACGGCTTTGAATAACAGGTCTTGGAATATGGATGTCGTTGAGAACATTGCTGCAACTGTTATGGGATGTGAGGATTGGCCTTCTTTGTCAGAGTCGAGGAAACACTATCTCATATCATCCACTCCGGGGCCATGTAATGTTGGGTCGGTGTCATCTACGGCAGTAAGATATCAATCCTTATATAACGTCATCTTTTTGCGACCATACATGGTGCATATATGGAATCGATTTTTTTGTTCTAGCAGATGTTTAGTGTTGAAAGAAAGAAACACATAGAGGTAAATTTCATGCCGCAGCATTATCACTGCGGAGAGCAAAAAGAAGAGCTGTGACTCTGATGATAAATATCATATCTTGTAGAGTAATTGAACAAAGAAAAAGATCAGTATAAGCTTATACAGAAGGCCAGAAAGAATAGAAGAGTGTTAAAAAGAAAGTTTCTCATCACCTGTGAGCATGGAGATACCGAGTTCTTTCATGTACTTGTTCTGCTCAAGAACCTTTAGAATGACATGCTGTTCCGACGAGTATACTTTATAGTATTTTACACAATGAACTTTAGTGTTATTGAAAAAATTTATCGTTTCTTGTTCTACAGATAGAAAATGAGTAACCCAACATAATCTGATATGTTAATATCGAATTCTCTTCCCAACTTTTGTTTCCAAATTGCAGTACATCGTTTGGCATCGTTGCTTTCATTGTAGTACTTGATCGTTTTTTTTTTTTTTTTTTTTTGCTGATTCTTATCATATTCTTGTTGTTTGCTCATTCCAGGTCGTTGTCAATACACCACCACCGCCATCATCTTTTGATCAGTATAATGTGATCGATAATGGAATCCCTGATGCTACACAAAACGTCGGAAAGCAGGCATGTGGAGAAAATAGATTCCCCAATGGTGTTGTATCTAACCACCCGTCGTCTCCTTGTGATTCTGTCGTTGAAGGATCAAATAGTAATGGTGCACACGCTGGTGCTAGCAGTAAAGACCCCAGTGATGGCGGTAGTATAGACCTCGGCACTAACAGTGCAAACATCGATGCTAATCCCAGTGCTAATGCTGCACACCTCACTTCTAATAGTAGAATCCCTACTACAAGTCCTGCTGTGAATGATACTGGTAGAGATAGACACCGTGCACATAATACTGCTAGTAGGGAGACAGGACATAGGAATAATGGTAATAATCCACAATCGACAAACTCATACCGGAGAGGTAACTGGAATCTGCATTCCCGTCCAGAGACTTACGGAAATAGTTGTGAACAGAAATGTATCTATCAAAGGAATTTTGACAGTAAAGATCCTTATATGTCTTTGCCGCCTCCACCTTTTCCATGGTGGGTGAGACCGCCTCCACCTATTATCGGTGCTCCTCCACCTGTTTATGGTCCTGTTATACATGCTTCTCCACCTTTTCATGCTCCCTTACCAGGTAAGGATGAATTTTAAACATTGAAGTTACATTTTGTTTTCCGATTTATAATGATATATGCTTTAATATGTGCTCTTTCTACAGAATATCAATCTCCATTTTATGATGCACCTCATGGACTGCCTCCTTATTTCCGACCATTGGCTCCGCTTCTTCCACCTCCCGATCCACGAGTCATTGAACAGTTGATCCGTCAGATTCATTATTACTTCAGGTGCGTACAAGTTGTTCTTTCTGATGCATTTCTTGGTTTCAAGCTACGTATATCCTATAGTCAAGTGGTTTTGTATCATTGAATTGTTCGATGCAACAGTAAAGATAACCTGGTTAAAGATACATTCTTGCGGGCGCGTATGGATAAGCATGGCTGGGTTCCTATTTCTCTGATTGCAGGGTTCCCTCAAGTAAGGCTTTCCTGGTTTCGCTTACGCATAAGTGATCTGCTTGTTCTGTTCTTGTGTTATTATGTTTCATATTGTTAATAAATATTTTTTGTTACGTAATTGATAGACCATCTTGAATTCGTTTACAGGTCGCTAAGCTGACGGATAATATTCCGCTTATACTGGACACAATGAGGCAATATTCAACTGTTGTGGAGATTCAGGTACGTTGCACTTTCTAATCACATCTGTAACTCTTTCGTGAAGCTCACTTTGTATGTAATACTAGCATTCGAAGATAACACCAAGGATGCCGAGTGAACACTAGTGTGAATCTTAATTGATATCCCTTAACATACTTGCAGGGTTGGAAAATCAGGAAACGTGTTGATTGGCATGAATGGATGCTACCACCGCCTGTGCAATCTCCTTCAGTAACTAGTTCTTTGCCTCTCAAAGATCATCTGAGCGGAGGCTGACTTCTCGCGTCCAAAGTGTTATGTACGATTATAGTAGTGTGATCACAAGGGGAGCGCCAGTTGGCGATTTGATTTTTTTCGGCATCAAAGCTCCATTTTCTGTATGTTCTTGGGTGAGTTCTGATTACTCATAGCAACAAAGATTGGAAGCAAGGAAAGTTCCTGCTAACTTCTTTCTTTGCCTGCCTTGCAATGGCTTGTATCAAGTAGGTTACATCCCAAAAAAAAAAAAAAGAAAGAAAGGGAAAGAAAGGGGAAAAAAAAATCAGGTACTTTTTTATTTCGGGACAAGTGTTGATTATCACAATTTTTGTGAAATGAATTTTGACATTGTATTTGTTTGCAATGGTGTTATATCTACATTCATTTGGAACTTTTTGTGATTATCCCTGTTAGATTCTTGGCCAACTGTTGATGTTAGAGGTAGAATTGTTCCATCGAGGGATCAAACGGATAAAGAGCAACGAGTGCATCAACTATGAAATGGACCCCCCTGCCACCAAAATACCAAGTAACTTGACAAGTGATAGTAATGCTCTTTTAAGTCATTCATAACATCATGGATCACGAGTTAGATCAGACATACAAGAAAGTCAAAAGCCTTTCAATGTGCTATTGCATTATATTTTTTTGAACTGAGATCCGTATCTTCTTATTAGTATATGAAGGATTTTGCTACAGTAATTAATTTACCTTATGAGAATATCTCACCTTAGAACGTAGCCAAAACTGATGGTAGATCAGTTTCAGGTCATAAATGTATGAGAACAAATATAGAGCAAACAAGCTTTGGTTAAAAACTCTGGTCTCTTTTCAAGCAGATACCTTCACCCAACCCCTTATTAGTCATGTCCTGGTTCCATTTGCACAAAGCACATACAGTAACTGTAATCACAAAAAGGTGATGGAGAGATTCCTCTGCTTTTTCATCTTTTTTCTTTCAATTCATCAACTGAACTTTCTGTTTCCTCATTTTTGTTCACTGCTCTCTTTACTTGTTCTGCTATCATGATGGAACTGAAGTATGAGACTTTCTTGTAAGTAGTAACTTGAATTAGCACATATTTGCTACATGATGGCATAATTGGAAGGTAATGCTAAAAGTCAGTAGTAACTCTACTACTACTATATTGCATATCATTTCAAAGAAAATTCACAAATTTATGATCAATAAATCAACCAATCATTGATTCCATAATATGAATTCAATTTTCTAGATGGAGATGATAATTAAATGTTTGAATAACGGAACATGCAGGTAACAATCACCGAAAAAAGTGACTTTTTGAAATTTTGAAACTGATCTACCAATCGTCTGCAAAGTTGATCTTTTAGAATGGTCAACATAATTCCTTGTATCAATGGATTTCATCAAAAAGTTTGACCAACAAACCTAGCAATCAACCATGGACAAATTGTAGCTTTGCTGAGCTCATATCCATTGCTTGCTTGGCAGTGTCACTTTCATGGGCTCAACAATTAAATATAGGACCTGCCATTTTTTCACCAATCTCTGAATCCAACAACAAAAACAGAGTGTTTATTCACTGGACAATATCCACTATAAAATAACAGAATCCACCGGTACAAGTGTTGCACTCTCCTAGCTTTTGTTTGTCCAATGGTCAATACCCAAATGACTCTTGTCGCTGATTACAGAAGAAAAAAAGAGTATGAATATGAACAAGAAAACAATTGAACAAGATCATCATAATGATATTGCTGATAAAGAATCAGAATCTGATCAAGCAAATTTTTTAGGTGAAGGATTTGGCAGCTCAGGGGAATGGTTTGATGAGTCATAATCAAATCAGATAGGGCAGAAAATTGAATATAATGGGTGTTGATTTTGGGAATCACTTGATTGTCCTTCGAGCACGCTTGTGCGAAGACAATTCATCCCTTGTCCCAACACAAAAGCCTTAAACTTTGATTTTTAAGGGTCAGACAATATTGTACGGAGAGAGGCTGAGGTGACAACTGTCCCAATTTTGGGACAGTTCGCTATAAACATGAATAATGATGCTCATTTGCTGATGGCGATGGTTGCTCTCATGCACACTTCTCAAGTCGCCTCAATTCTCATGAACCAGGACAAGAGTATCCCTGCGCTTTATTCCAATTATTTGACTCCCTCCTTCAATTTCATAAAAAAATTATTTCCACCGTCACAAATATTTCATTCGTTCCGATTAAATAATTCTTTTAGTGTTATAAATTTTAAGACTTTCGTTCTATAATATATATAATATATTTTTTTAAATTATCTTGATTTATTTGTAATTTCTTTCTTTCATCAAATACTTAATTTTAAAAAAATCATATTAATCATATTTTAATACAATACACTCATTATTTCCTCTCACAACAATCCCATTACCCCTAAAAAATATTCTTTTTTCATCAAATTCTATAAAAAAATTCAACACACATATATGTTCTCGTACTAGATCAAACCGTTATAAATATTACGGACGAAAGAAGTATATCGTTTTATTATTCTGGGATGCTTTAATTTTTTTGCATTCTTTTCTTATATCATAAGTTTTGTATAGTTTGAAACTAAAACGGGTGAAGAGAGAATTTTTGTGTGGTTGATAATTAAAATTGGAAAAAAAAATAGATAGATCTAAATTTAGGTGTCAAAAATAAATATTGTAAAATATTTGGGAAGAAGGGAGTACGAAAATTTGACTTGACACGATGATTAATGTGTATTGATTTTGATATCTCTTACGATTTTATCCTTATGAGTGTGAGTGGGTGGAGAGGAAAAACATAATACTTCCTCTGTCCCATAATACATACAACACTTTCTTTTTTAGACTGTCCTAATTTATTTATAATATTTTCTTTCTAATCCAATGTTTAATCTCAAAAAAATCACATCAATCATATTTTATTACAGTACACTCATTATCACAACAACCCCACTAACCCAAAAAAATATTCTTTCTTCATCAAATTTCACAAAAATTCAACACACATAAATTTTTCTAGCGGGTCAAAGGGTTGTAAATATTATGGGACGGAGAAAATACTGATGAAGAATATGATTTAATATAAAGTAGAGGTATTTGAGATTCTTTGACACTAAATTATTGCCATTTATGAAAATATTGTACCCCCTCCGTCCCATAAAAAAATACACGTATCCCCTCCGTCCCAAAAAAAATACAACACATATATTTTTTATATTATTCTATATACATGAATACAAGTCTCGTTTTCATATCTGTAAAGCCTCAGAAAATTGAGATCAAATAAATATAAAAAAAATTATGATCAAATAATAGTTTGTAAATTAATAAACGTAACAAAATATGCGTTTCTTCATTTATAATAAATTAAAAGAGAAAAACGAATCTCATTTCAAAGTTTTGAGACATAACGTTACGTTCATAACATTGAAACTTGTGACGAAATTGAGACAACTTTTTATCCCGGAAAAATTTGAAAAATTATATGTTAATTAATAACATGATTTTTCGAGTGTGGTGGTAAAGTTTGAAGGAAGACTGTGAAAGATATGGGATTAACTTGTCCTACGATTAAACGAAATAAGGATGTTTTTTTTAAAATAACCCACTAAACTCATTTCCCTCCTTTTCTCCCCACCACTTCTCCTACCATCTCCACTCCTCCCTCCCTGATGTAGCCACCATGCACTACACTAACTCCACCAAAGATCTCCACTAGCTAAATCCCAATTTCATATAAATCCTCTCCTTCTTATGCTTTCCTTCCTTCCCTTGCCATATCTCTTTGCAAACCAACAACCGAGGCTGTGGAGCAGCTTGGCAAGAAGGAAAAAATCAGTTTGGATAGCAAGGAAAACACGAGCGGAAGAAGGAAGGAAGCGACATAAGTACGTCCCGTTCAAAGGAGTGAAACCGAACTAGCCACATCAAGTCAAACCCGGCTTAAAACCATTTAAAGAAGAGGATAAGCGCTTCGACTCTCATAGCTTAATCTCATACAGTCCATTTATAGCTAATAACAAAAGAAACGATAAGGAAAACAAGCCACGGATGGTTGAAATGCGTTTATAGGATAAAAGACGAGTTATGCTCGTGAGACCCGGAAACCTATGATTTTATGTATCAAACAAGCCTAAAATAAATGTTATGTTTTTGAAGTTTTAGAACATTTGGGATTGAATTGATTGGGTAAAATATGAAAAATTAGCAAACCAACCATACCAGTTTCTGGACAGCTTTAATTTTTGACATTAAAATGTATTTTGAATCTAGTTAGAGCCTGATTCAGTAAATTATTCTTGAAACAAAGTTGTAGAGGATTTCCTGATGTTTTCAATGAATCAAGAATCATCCAATTTGGTTAAGAAACGAGGAAGTTATGCACGTTTGAATTCAGGCCAGAAAATCTGAAAAAATTATTTAAACTTCGGGACATTTTTACCACCATTGAGAGAAACTAATCTTCTTGGTTAGAGATTTTATGGAAAATTATACACTCTTTAATAAATTATGATATTAATATATATTGAATCCTCATATGTTTAGTTTTTGTAAAAGATAATAAATCATGATTCGAAGATGAGAATCTTAAGTTATAAATCAAAACGTACGTATATGTTAATTTATAAAAATTGGTTATAGAGATGAATTTGTTGCTTTATATAAAATTATGTAGGAAGTTTTAAAAGACAAGCCTTATATCAATGAAA
>JAOVYX010016940.1:0-23355 GCA_035668315.1 Drosera spatulata | reverse complement strand
GGCTGTTGTCCAGGCGAATCAGTTGTTGGAGGATCAATGCCAGATAGAATCTGGCTGTTTGAGCTTACTTGATTCTGTTCCATATGGAACTTTCGTCGGAGTCTATGATGGACACGGTGGACCGGAGACATCTCGCTACATCAATGAACACCTCTTCGCGCACCTAAGAAGTAAGTTGTAGGATGTGAATTTACATTGCTCTTAGTTTCATGTGATTTAAATAAGAAGAAAAAAATTGTTGCCGAGTGATTCACATTTATCATTCAATGATGTGCAGGGTATGCTGCTGAGCACAAATGTATGTCCATTGATGTTATAAAGAAAGCTTTTCAAGCAACCGAAGAAGGCTTTATGAGCCAAGTTGCGAGACAATGGTCGACTAAGCCCCAGATAGCTTCTGTTGGGTCTTGCTGCTTGGTCGGTATAGTATGTAGTGGTACACTGTACGTTGCTAATCTTGGTGACTCTCGGGCTGTTATGGGGAGAGTCCTAAAATCTAAAGGAGAGGTTCTACCCATTCAGCTGTCGGATGAACATAATGTGAGCATCGAGTCCGTGAGGCGTGAGATGCATGCTATGCATCCAGATGACCCGCACATTGTAGTTCTTAAGCATAATGTTTGGCGTGTGAAAGGCATAATTCAGGTAAGCTCTTTGATTTGTCTAATTCCTATTAGTTATTTGACTATGCTGTTATAAATTTTTAGATTGATCAGACGGTATTTTTCTGATTCAAGGGGCCTTACCGATCCTTTCTTTTCATTACTCCACGTTCATATTGCACCTTCCTTTCTTCATAGATTGGGTATACCTGCTGAGTAGCTCAGATATCACGGCCTATTCAAGATTTCTCCTTCCTAGCAGCAGTGCATATAATCTGTAGTGTGGCCCTTGGGGCGAGGTGGGCTGACCTAAAGGCTAAATGGGAGCTTCATTTTCCCTTCAATCATGTTCTTGGGTTATGATATAATGTTATCCCCACCGTGACTGATGTCAGTCTATTTTTTATATCGTTTTAGTCTAGAATCTAGATGGATTTATACGTCAAACCAAGGGAAAAATCAACTGGGATTCTCATTTTGATATATAACAGACTGCAAAGCTGATTTTTCATGTGTCATATCAGCCTGAGTTGGATGTTCTTTTGTATCAGTTCAATGTTGTGACTTCCATTAAATTTCATCAGACACTTGGCTCCATGGACCTATCTGTTGTCAGTCTTGCTGAGATATTGAATATTTGAGTTGCTGTGGTGTTGCTCTGCTTATTTAACTTTCATGACGTGCCTCATTTTCGATGAAGATTTTTCCTTGAACTCCTATTTCGGACCTCAGAATACAGAGTTAACTGATTGATGCACCTTTTTACCTTTGGACATTTATCAAAGTCTTTCAATTTTGAATGACAGTTTATATGACTATTTACATGCCATTTTCTGCGTTTTGCAGATCTCCAGATCCATTGGCGACGCATACTTGAAGAAAACTGAGTATAACCGGGAGCCTTTATATGCTAAGTTCCGTGTCCGTGAACCCTTCAAAAACCCAATTTTGAGTGCCGAACCATCAATCACCGTGACTGAGCTGCTGCCAGAAGATCAGTTCCTTATATTTGCTTCTGATGGTCTTTGGGAGCACCTTAGCAACCAAGAAGCTGTCGATATTGTTCACAGCAGTCCTCGCAGTGTAACTACAATTCCTTTCTCTGTATATTTCTGGTAGTATTTTTGCACTTACCAGAAATTAAAACTTGGGCCGCCACATGGCGGTTGAGTTGTTGAAGGAGCTAAAATAGCAGCATGTTGGCATCCATATATGAATTTGTGTGGTGTTTGGTTTTCTTGGACCTAAAATTTCTTTGTTGATTCTCTTCTTGTAGGGAAGCGCAAGGAAACTTGTTAAAGCGGCATTGCAGGAAGCGGCGAAGAAGAGAGAGATGAGGTACTCTGACCTAAAGAAGATAGAGCGAGGGGTACGACGGCATTTCCACGATGACATAACTGTGATCATCGTGTTTCTTGATTCAAACCTCATAAGCCGAGCCAGTTCGGCAAAGAGTCCTTCTGTATCCCTTAGAGGAGGCGGCGTCAGTGTTCCGGCTAGGAGTCTTACTGCTGTGCCGCTGGATGATAACGGTTGACGAAAAGTTGTGTTTTGCGTATATCTTGCTGTAACTTAGATTCAAGAAAAGAAAACCTTCTTCAGACTTTTGATCAACCTCCAGGTGATATAATACTTTACTACTGAGAAAAGATAAGTGAAGGTGTTGATATTTAATTTGAATTCGTTAGTATATGATGTGAAATTTAACTTCTGTGAGGCTTGTCGTCGCGAAATATTCAATGGTTCTGTGACCTTTCTTCCTTCCTTCGAGGGCTGTCTTTGTGAATCTACCTGTAACATGAGACGTCGTCTGATTCATCAGATAGACTGTGATTTCATTGTAGATGATGAGTTGTTGCAGATATGAGATAACGCTAATAAGAAGCAGCATTTGTACTTGATTAGTGGCGATTACATCTGTATATATGTGCCTTTGATTTAAAACAAGAGGTCTTTCCGTAGAACTTACTCACGATTTCCAAGATCAGTTTTGTATTTTTTTTCGAAAATACATACAATATGAATAATACTATTTTCTAGTTTTGAAATATTAATCATCATCTGGAGTGACAAGCGTTACGTACATATCCTAATAACTCTATCCAATGCTAGTAGCAATAGATCAGTTCACGCGCCTGTCACATTCCTAGAAGAACTTATGTAAGTTCTCAGCGGTGAGGGTGGTCACAAGATACTGATTAATTTGCTCTGTGGGATGAGCAGCGTCCCAAAAGACATATTCCGAGTTATTCTTGCAAGAAAATATGTCGACAAGGCCATTACAAGCAACGCCCATTTCAACTAATCCTGTTCCGCAGCATCCCCTGTCGTTCACTTTGCAGCCTGAAACAACAAAGCAACGTCATCCAAACATTAGTCCAAACAATCTATTATCTATTATTGTATATACATAAATACACTAACTCATCAAATGATATATATTTAGCATAAACAAATAAATCATCATCCATTATTTATTTTACTAGAAGATAATAAAAACACACAACAAAAAAATCTATTATATATATAAAATCTTCAATGCCCATGCAAATCTATTATCAACTACCTCCGTCCCAAAATAATTATATTGTTTTGTCATTTTAGTTTGTCCCAAATTGTTTGAAACGTTTTCATTTTTAGAAAGTATCGTGTGGTTAGGAATTAAAGAAGATGGAAAGATGAAGATTGTGTGGTTGAGAATTGAAGTTGAGGAAGGAAGGAGATAAATCTAAATTTGCATACATAAAGTAAATATCCCAATAATTTTGGGACGAAGGGAGTAATATATATATAAATACACAAAATCATATGATAGTATGAGGGACGATTGGACGCCATCCATGCAACTATCTATTCAACATAAAATCAAAAATAAAATAATTACCTTTTAAAAGAAAGAAATATGCAAAACTATTTACTTCACATAAAATTATCTTTAACATAAATTATTAACATTATTATTTTAGTAAAAAATTTCATTCCGTGCACACGAGGAGTATTCTAGTTATACATAAACAACATAAAGTAATATGCATGTGTTGAGATTGTGTGTGAGTCAATACCGAAATCTGCTGCATTTTCTATGACATACATGAGCTTCGAATAGATATCCAAGTATCCGAATTTCGCTCCTGGAAAATTTCGGTTAAGTGAGTCTATCAGCGTTTGCAACTTGAAGTTGAAGAGACTTGCAGCGTTGTTGAATTCAGCAACAGGAGCTCTAAATATCCCGCCAGCTGTCGTCCTGGAAAATGGAATATGCCCATATGGCGGTATACCAAAGACGCCAATCCTCCTCGCCCCTAGGGAATATAACGCCTGCACCAAAACAATAAAAAAACCACGTCTGAAGATCCATTCACATTCGAACATTTTCCGTAATTTAGTATATGTGGCATACTGATGCACCTACCTTAAGGGAGTTTGATGCAAAGCGGATTAGGAGATCGGTGTACGAGGCTAAGTTGTGATTTCGTCTCCTTTCGGACGAGGGATCGTCGAAGTTGTTCAGGAAATCATTTACTCCAGTTCCTACCAAGTAGAAAGCCTGTGATAGAATGCTTGACACATTTTCATCTCCCACTTCTAGTTTCATATTGAATATGTACTCTTCAAAGTATCCGTATTGTTCCACCAATGTCCTCGCCGTATACTAGAAGGAAAACAGATCATATATATCATATGATTAGTAGAACACAGGTGTGACTCCAATTTATCGAACCCTGATATCTTTGTTAGGCATTCGCTGATTTCATTGATTGAACTTAAAATTTCGGTTACCGAATCCCCTGTTTCCTTTTTAGTCTTTAAACTGATTATGTCAGACAAAATCTTACCCTTGCTCTCGATGTGGATGGATCCCAACCAGAACATCCACAAGCGAAGCTAACTCCGGTTAACATGTCATTCAATGAAAGGCCTTCGTCTAAATAAGATGGCACCATCTCTTTTACGCCAAGTTCTTGAGCTGTATTATCATTCATCAAACAACAAGATGATTACACTAAGCACATGGACTATTGATATCATCCGCTTTGCTTGATCAAATAGCGCGGAAACCCATAGAGATGAACGTTACAAAAATAGCAACAAAGAAACTGTAACATCAGAAGACGATAAGATTCCAATGTCGATAATCGGGTTGAGTTTTTGATAAAGTTGGTTTCTCAAAAGTAATTATACTTCGGAAAACATGTACTCCAGAAAAGAGTTACCAAGGATATCAGTTGGAATATAGCCATTGCTGAATCTTCCCGTCGGTTTGCTACCCTCGAAGTCTCTACCATAAGGGGCGTGATTCGTCTTACACAACGTCGGATAATCGTTATTCATGCCTGCATCCAGGATAGAGTCTCCGAAAGCAAAAATCGCCGGCACTGTCACGTTTGGTGGTAACTGAACCAGAGCATGTAGTTCTTGGAGAAGAGAAGAAATCAACAATTGAGCAAAAAGGATTCTGATGCAAAGAAATTTCATTTTGCTTCAGAAATCTGAATAAGCTGCCTCGTGATCAGTTGACGATACTCTATGACTATCTCTATGTGATTGTTCTGATCAATATTCACTGAAATCTGTATTGAGAATCGCATAAAAATGGACCGCACAAACGTTATTACCGTTATGAACTTGCATATAGTCACGGTATATACTAGTTGTCAATGTGGCCCTAAAACACATTGATTAATCACTTGTTGAACATTTATGATAAGTATGCATCAAATTTTATCTATAGATTCGCCCGTAAAAGCTCCCTATGCAAAGACTAAGATTCGCCTTGTATCCTCTGGTCGATGGCTATGGTACGTGAATACGAAGGTATTCCTTTTTCCTCCCACCAGTTGGAATGGAACATTGAATGACCAAGTAGCCAGCTTTTCTGGACATTTTTTTTAGCTGTATTCTTAACTAGCTTAAAGTTAATACCAGAATTTGAATAGATCTTATGCCTTTGATTATGACTGAATAACAAATTCCCTTTGATCATAGGTAACTGTAGATATCATTCTGCAATGAATCACTTCCCGTGATCCATGCACAATAAAAGAGCTTGACGACACTTCTTATCCGAGATGCACCATGCTAAAAAATCAACTCCGTGAAAAGATAAAATGAAAATAACTGACTCTTGGCAGAATTTCATATGATAGCCTGAAATATACTTTGAATTACGTTTTTTTTATTAATGGTGTATATACCTAGTTACAAAAAAACAGCGTTTACTGGTCGAGGCATATAACTAGCCTAAAATCTTCATTTATGGGCATTGCCAGACGATTGGATACATATGGGATCTCCTCAAGCTTCTTCATTAGCAGCTCGGGGTTGTAGCTCTGCCACTTTGAACACGACCACTAGTCATAAATATGAAATCAATGTGTACGATATAATCCTATCAAATTTTATCATAGATTTGTGTCTTTAGAAGCCGACTTTTGGGTCCAAAAAATGGACACAACTTAGCAAGAATATGCCCTGAACCAACACTTCATGTCCCTCGCTCCAAAGTACACATTTTGAAGAAGAGTATTCAGGACACACTGCTTTCATCTTCTTTTCAATATTCTTACATATATTCACCAAATAACTAATCAATAGATAACTTCACAAATAGGAGTAGTTTTTACACCTACATTATCACTAGAATTTAAGTCTGAGTTCAGGAGGTTCTGTTTTTATCGGAGTAAGATTGAGCTCCCTTCTTGAGTTTAAATCCGACATGTCAGGGTGTCCCTGTAACAACAGGTTGTGGAGAGTTGGGAGTAAAACCATAAATAACTCTGGATATTCTTCCTTCTATCAGACTTATCTTTGTAGATAGACAAAAGGAGTTGACTCAGTGATAAGTCGTTTCCCTTCTAACCCCGAGGTTAAGGGTTCGACATCTTATACCCTATGTTTTAACAAAGGTGCTCTCTCCATACTCTGCAGTTGACAGGATTATGTCGGTATGTTTCTCTTCCCTTTCCTTTCTTTATTATGTGTGAAGTAAGTTAATTGCCTTAGTGAGCAGGTTCACACTTCCGGGCATCGTATCTTTTTGCTGCTACCCCTGTTCTTGTTCTTCCCTTCAGTGTAGATTCTATAAGATACTCCAGTTGATTATGCAGTGATGAGACAGTCCACGCCCGAAAATTGACTCCCCACGGTTTTCTTATTGACTCGTAATCAATTAACTTATCATATTACTACAACATCACAACCTATAGCAATCAGCAATATCGATCCTATTGATTTTGACGTTAAAGCAAGTGCGTAAGAGTGGATGTAAATATACCTGAAGTATCCAAATTCCGTCCCTATGGTATATCGCTAGGTGAGGGACGTATGATAATAGGGTTGTGGTATATGGAAATTAATTTGCGGCCGACCTCGCTATAGGCTCCTAAAAGTGAACTTAGAAGACAATAGTAATGTTGACAAGATATGGTTGTTTAGACAAAATGCTGGAAACTTAATTGCTTTGGTATTCTTTTGGTAAAGAAAATAATGCCAAATACTCATACATGGTGTATTACAAGAGGAAAAACAGAGTATATGAATAATAAATAGGGAAAATCTTTGGTGTTTCTGCAGCATTGCACCCCTTACTCCTCGTGCACTCCATGTGCACTGCAACTCTAAAACACACGAAAAAGGGAAGAAAAAAGAGATGCAGTCAACATGATTCCATGAAGCATGATGCAGTGCACGGCAGTACTCCGTAATAAATTTAGTAGCGACGCCAAATCCTAGAGGAGAAAAATTCCGGTTTCCATTATACTGGAAAGTGGAAAATCTATAAGGTGAAATTGCAACGTTGTATCTTCTCCATGGAGTGAAGAATTTGAAGATATCACTATATGCCCTGGAAGCTTGGAACTTCAAAGAAGACTGATATAATTAGATTGTTATGCATCGATCCTAGAAGAGGTGAGTTAAGTTATCAAAGAGGATGCAAGCCTATACGTCACGAAACATTTCGATATTCCGCAGTTTTATTCTGATGAGCTACTGAGCTTAAATCGCACTGTCTAGAAATGAGATGGAGTTGTTCGAACCACACAATGGTTCATGGTTCAGTACTAGCAAGCGATATCAAAGCTGAAATATAGCACGTTCAATAGACCCCAAAGTTCAGGTCCTATTCGGAGTTTCATGAAGAAGAGTCCAGGAGAAATTGTATTTCGGCAAGTCTGTAAGGAACCATAACAAAGTTCCATGTCGATGACAAAATCGAGGACATGGCAATCCGTGTTTAAGAGACATCTGCTGCTACCGATCAGATTAGAAATGGATGATTCTAACGTATGATACGGTTGCAGCAGATTCATTGATTTAGTCCAAACAAAAATCGGCGCCACAAGGTAACCAACAAAAATCCTGGTTCGGCTGCTTAACTGAACTGGGCAAAGCATACCGACCCGACCACTCGCATCAGAATTGATTAATTAGTTTCCTGATATGTTAACTTGAAAAATTCGGAGTATCAACTGAAATGGAGAGGACTCTGTCAGCAATAAGGTGATCCCAGACGCATCAATGTGCCTGGTTTTGCAATTCCGCATCAACAAAGAGCGGAAAGGATACCAAAACTGTAACTTCTATTAGATACAAGAAGCTCCGAGGGTTAAGTCTCAGGCACAGGCTGAGACATACAATCAAACTCGTTATACACAATCGCTAATCTGATACAATAGCCCCAGATATGGTTCCGACAAGGAACCATATCACCTAAACCTAAACCTATGTGACACCAAAGGGGTACAGTGGTATAACTTCCAGTAAAGTGGTCCAAATGTGTAATCTAAAATGTACAAAGCCGATGAAGATGGATGGATATTTTCTTTTTCTGTTTTTTTCTTTCTTTTTCCTTCTACAGATCCCTCCTGCACAAGGGGCAAGATCCATGCCTAACAAGCCATTTGTCTATGCAAGGAAGGTGAAACATGTGGTGACATTGAGGCAAGCTTCGAACCGTTTCTCCGACTTGGAAGTCCTGAAAAGCAAACATCAAAAACATAAAATCAGAGCCGGATTCATAACTGTACGTACTAGCCAATGCATCTCCAAGTTCTTGGCAATTGCGTGTTTCCATGTGACGGGAAACAGAATGTTTCTAAATCGAGGTGGATAAACTCATAAGCCAAATGCTTCAGCACAAGTTGGTTAAACCTAACTTTTTCCCAACATATTGATGAATATGCCTACCTGCAAGCACACGGAGCAAGAAACTTTTTCCCCTGAAGCATCCACGTCATCGTTGGTGGTGACTTTGACCTTGGGGATCTTCTCAACCATGTGGCATGGCAACCCCTTGGTCGCTTCCATCTCAAAGAAGCTTGGGATTTCATCAAAAGCTGATTCCATGGCCCCCATCTGATAAGACGCAAATAGAAATGTTCAAGCAATGAACGACGATGAACAACAATGAACGGCAATGATTTGCCACCAAGATTGTCCAAAAACTAGATACAGACCACTCAAGGCCACATAAAGCTTTACAACAATGCAATTATGCGAAAATGTGCGATTCACAGGTGAAGTACCTGACTTTGCACGGCGCTAAGCATAGCAGGACCGATCCTCTCACGGACAAGTCTACCACTCAAAAGGCTAGTGATGACATCAATCTGCAAAATCCACATCCAAATTGCGGAGATTAGCATTATTCATCAATGTCCAACCTCATAATCAATAAGCAATCCCCCGTTCAAATCACTCAAATTCATCAAAGTCATGAATCAATGAGATAAGCAACAGAACATACCAAGTAAAGGAGACACCCGATTCCAGTCTCATCAGATCGCCATAGAATGACAGATGATTCGAACACCTCAAGCGAAAACACAGCACCTGAAATCGCTCCGATCGCTGCCCCTCTTATGAACCCACTCTCCGTTTCTTGGCCGATCAATGCCCCAGTAATTGCGCCCAAAAGGGTACCAACTGCACATCCAAATAATAGAATCCCAATCTTATCAACAACCCAACAAGAATTCATCAACATAATCAACACATAGAGAAAGTCATAGTCGACTATATTTCCCCTAAACCAAACCTTAGCAAGCTAGTTATTTCATCAAATCTCAAAATCAAAACTAAATATATTGCACAAATAAACAATATGTGCGTGATCAAAACTAATAATAAGATTCAAATAACAATAACATCCCATATAATCCCGTCAAACACACAGGCCTGGAAAGACCGAAATGTAGCGAACAACGGAGAGACCATTTCCGATACAACAATAATAAGATTCAAATCGCAAATAGGAAATCCCACAAACCTAATGCGAAAAAGAAGACGAAAATCGCAGTGAAGAGACTCCCAATTATCGCAGAAACCGTGAAATTCGAAGTATTCCTCATCCTCTCAACCAAATTCGACCACGACAAGATCGGCGACGAAGAAGCCATCGATGATGAAGGAGCAGACGACAAAGATCTTGACGGGAATTGATAAACATCCATTTTCAACCCCTTCAAATCCCTCAAAATTCCTCAAATTTCAACATAAATTGATCAAATTGAAACCCAAATATATCGAAGCTTCGATTTTAGGAAATGGGTCTTTGCTTAATCGATGAGAAATGATGGGAATCGATGGATTTTTTACGTTGAATTTATAGCCCTCACGTTTGTCTTGTGTGGGCCTGTTGAGAGAAATGGAACAATAGGAATTGGAAACTCTATGGCTCGACCCGCATCGACCAGGTGGATCAAACTAGAATTTTGGATAATAAAATTGAGAACGGGCATCGAAAGAGGGGAATGTGCGATTACACGGTGAGATCGTTTTTTAACGAGGGATGCTGATCATCCCTTAATAGTATATCTTTATTATTATTATTATTTTATGATGAGGATGTTTGGAGTATTTCGCGCGTATCTTGATTAATCCAATTATGATTGAAGTCAACGGACGTGATCAATCTGAATTTGTCGAGGAATTTTTTTTCATTTATATAGAAGGATAAAATATAGGAATGATTAATAATTATCTTTTTTAACGAAATTGGTGAGGAATTTTTTGGATATTGAATGCGTGAGATATATTCTTCTGTTTCATTTAAATTATAATACATATTTTTTTATTTTATTTAAATGGTAATATTTTCATAATTAATAATTTTTTCACATAAAAATACTCAAATATGCTTATTTTATATCGCATCAACTCACCCATCATTATTTCTTTATCTTCTTTTTCTCACTTCTTTATCTCACACACTCACAAAGTCAAAATTGTCATTCCTTATTAATCTAACGCATACATAAATTATCATGTCAAGACAAACCGTTTAATTTGAATAAGACAAAGGAAGTAATTAGGATAGGACTGTGTAGTTTAATTGTTATTGTTGTTGCTTCGGTTTTATGTATGTTGATATTCAGATTGACAATAACAGGTGGTAAACATTAATACTCCCTTCGTCCCACTCATTTTGCATCATTTTGATCGGATATATATATCCATATAAAGTTACGCGTACAACGACGATTAAACATAATTTTTTATAAATTTATCGTGAAATATTAATGGTTGTGTAAGTTATGTATTTCAACTTAATACATGTTACGGGACGATCAGACATGATTTGATATGAAAACGAGACATATATTCATATTCATATATACATATAATATAAAATATGTATATGTTGTAAAATACGTGGAATAGAAAAATAATACCTAAGGTCATATTCGTGTTTCAATAAGTGATCGTCGGCATAAAATGCATAAATACGACAAATTAATTCGTATATAATATAGATATCACATGGTATACTCTATGTATGTCCTTGAATTGGTCTCCATTAGTAAAAGCTAGTGGAGTATATTGATCATTTTGAGTCACTTTCTTTCTCTTATCACAAACTTAGTCGTCATTTAGTAAAAGGATTTTTTTCCCCCACATAGTGAATATCAAAATGAGTACTATATCCATACACTTGTATATAGGAAGTCGTATTGAGATACTGTTATACTTCCTGTGTAGCTATTTTCTTCTTAGACCACAAGTACAAGTTGCGAGTTATAATGAATAAATGGCATGGACTCAAGTGAGTTACGTCGTGCAACTTAAACTATAGAGAGGTCCAATACGAGACACTAATAAATTAAGTCAAACTAGAATACCATATTGATTAAACATATCTAAGCCAATCACAAAGAGAATCACGGAACGAGTTTTTCTAAAATTAATTACGATGGTAATAATCCACCATACAATTTGAGTCTAGCTATATGGATTACATCTTGTAGCTTAATTGAACAATGTACTATGAGCACTCACTTCTTCAAGATGGGGTGCATTTTAATCCTATGTCTTTGACTACGTTTAAAGCTTAATAATTATCAAAATAGTATAAAATCTTCCTAAACTATTCATTAATGACATATAATTCTTTTGAATTTTAAAAATATACACATGATCTTCTTTAACAACACCTTAATTGGTATTTTAAGCCAATATAATATCATTTCTTTTGAAGTTTGCAAACAATAAGCACATAATCTCTTTATAAACTACTTTCATAGGGAATTTGTGTCCAAAATATAGGATTTCTTTTTTATGATATAGAGGTTAAATATTTATTTTTAAATTTAATAAGGATCATTTATCACAATTAAATATTTTAAAAAGATTAAATATCATTTTCTCTCAAAAATTCATAAAAGCTAAGAAATCACAATGAAGAATGGAGATGATTTTGTTGGAAAAAAAGGACTTTTGCTAATCTCCCACACAAATTAAAGTAGTAATTACTTCTAGATTTTAGGCTAGGGTAGTTGTAAAATATAGCTAGCTCAAGGTTGTCATGAATATAACAGCCTAGCTGCTTTGGCAACTCTGATTTTTTAATTTACATTGATACTTTGTACATAGACGATTAAGGTCACATGTGCTTATTTATCCCAAAAAAAAAAAAAAAAAGTCACATTTGTTTATACTTGTTCAAACTGGCTGGCTAGTGAATGATTGGAAATGGTGTTGTTTAACTTGTTTATAATCACCTCATTTTTATCAAAAAAAAAAAAAAAAAAACCATTGTTTATAATCACTTTATAAATGTTTATTTCGACCAAAAATCATATTTTAGTAACTCTTTTTAGGACCCAACCAAACAATCATTAGTAGTGCGGTGGAACTCAACAATAGTTTGGAGGCCCAAGAAACTCTGAGTGAAGAAAACTATCAGCTTCGGTCATACTTGGCGCGGATTGTAATAGCTTTGCGGCTTTAGGAAGTTTTCAAATAGGTGAGGCCAACAACAATTATATACAAAGCGGATAGAGATTCATCTCCATTGAATGAACACAATATAACTAATGTCTACCTTGTTTATCTTAAGTTTGACTGTTTAAGATGTTGATTAGTTACCGTCTTCGTAGCAACGATCAAAATCCATTATCGTCCCTATCATTTGAGCTCTACGTGCACATATGTTCACTGCTATGCAACATGGATTTGACCAAAACATGAGATTTACGAACCACCATAACAGTGATTTAATCAGTATGTGTTAAAGCAGTTGCATAATGATCCAAATGTTCTCGTCGAGACGAAATTAATTGGTTTGGTTAAACCATATATCTGGACCAACCCACAATTATTCTGGTCCTAATGTCTTCTATGCTCTGTTTTGGTCCTGAACAACCTTTGCCTTTACTTCGACCAAAGCTTGATGTCAACGGTTTCTTAGTCACGAAGTATAATTATGAGATCATCTTTATAAGTTTTAATTAAAGTTGTTGGCCAATGTAGCTTTTTTCGGGAGAATTCTACGAGTATGGTTGCAATCGCATTACGTGCCCCACACGATAATTGTTGTCACATGTTTTCCGATTATCTGACAATATTGAACGATAAGATAACAACAGTCGTTCTGAAGGTTCTCGTTGTCATAGTTGTTCTTCAAAACATATGATCATTATCGACTTCTTTTAGATCATGTTACAATAACAACTAACTACGTACATTGTATGATGCCATAGTCCAGTGTCAAAGCAATGCTGATCATCTCTTTTATGTTTTAAAGGTGCTTTTCTTGCCAATGTAGTTTTCTTTCTAGAGAATGCTGTTGAACAATACGGATACAAGCATTACATGTGCCACAAAATTAATAATCGTAATCACATAGTCACAGTATCCGACAAAGCGACAACACCTGCTTATAGATAGCAATCCTTCTGAAGATCATCGCATCATCTAATCTTTGTTTGTTCGTCGTCTGCAAACAATATAACGACTCTAGTGAAACATATAGTACTATAATTCTATGTTTATACGCTCTACATGATACCACATTTTTCATGTTAAAGTGACCTTCCTGCACATTGTCATGTTAAAGCGATGGAATTTATGACTTTAGCAATTTTTCCAATTCGATGGTGCTTTTCTTGGCCAATCCTCGTAGTTTTCTTTCGGGAGAATTCTACTGAACATGGTCGCGAAAATTAAATGTCTCACACAATTATTGTCGTCACATCGATCGTGACAATTACGTGACAACGGCCGTCTATAGATACCAGCCATCCCGAAGATCATCCCGTAGCATCACAGTTGTAACTGTCGTCGATCTATGTACGCTTATATGTCGGGTTCTTTCAATCTTTCTGGTACTGTCATGTGTATTTTACCTTCTATTCGTATGTTAGTACTTTTTCCATTTGATAATATAAGTAATATTGTTTATTTAGATCGTTTTAAAATATATATAATTATCATCATCTGTTATAGTATATCCATTATCTTCTTTCATAATTATTATAATAAATCTCACCATCATCAATAAAAAAATTATTTTCTTCATTAAATTTTACATAAATTCAACGCACATAAATACATACAACAAATCAAATAAATTTTTATATTTTAAAATGAAGAAAGTATATGATACTATCGGAGTAATTTATAGGACTTTATCAGCTTATAAGAAATGACGGCCAATCAGTACATGTCTATCTAGTCACTATTAATTCCGTAGAAGCATACGACAAATTCACTATCGTTCCATCAAGTCATGCATCAGATTTATGTTCAAGACAACAGTGAATTATATGACTCCCTCCGCATTATAATATATATATCATTTTGATATTATATATATATATATATATATTTTTTGATATAAAATTGATACGTAAATAATAAAGATTAAAAATAATTTTTTATAAATTTATCGCGAAATATCAATGATTATATAAATTACGTATTTTAACCTAATATATATTGTGGGACGATCAAACGTGAGTTGATATGAAAATGAGACTTGTATTCATATATATAAAATAATATAAAACACGTATATATTGTTTGTATTGTGGGATGGAGGGAGTACTAAGATTAAGAAAAAATTGAATTTGTGACTAACCACAAATAAATTTATTTGTGGTTAGATCATTAGATTTAAAGATCAATGATTGAGATTAAAGTTGATTTCTTTTTCTTCAATTAATATAAAAATGAGTTTTTAATCTAAATTATCGATTTCTAAATCCAAAAATCTAATCACAAATAAACTTATTTAGTTACAGATTCACCAAGCTCATATTTTAAACAAGGTTTGTAAATAATTTATATAAAATAACACTTCATCGTCTATATAGTTCTAACTAAAGCGTTGCGTCTTTTGGACCGACCGTACAAAAAGGACCTTCACCGCATGATATATACAGGAGTAAACTAGTTTGTCTATCGATACAGTTATTGAACCGAATAAATACAATTGGATTTGACCATTATGATCGACTCTATGAAGACCATATAAATTAAGAGATAATCTAGAATTTGATTGAATTTAAATTTTTTTGTTAAAACTTATATATTTTAAAAGATATATTAAGATTTTATTTTACTTCAAAAAGAAAAAAGATTATTATTTGATTCGATTAAAAATAAATCCGATATATGATTCATTCTAAAAATGAATAGATAAATCTAAAATATCCGATCAAGGTAACTCTTATACCCTCGCTTAGTATGTACCACTTTGTGCATCCGTACAGCTATACACGAGATAAATATTAATAGATTTTATGCATACGATGAAAAGTGAGAGATAACCTAGGATTTGATGGGATTTAAAATGTGTATTTTATAAGATATATATATTATGATGTTTTTCAAATTTATATGATATTAGTTTACTGCCCCACACGTCGCATGCCGCGCGGCTGTTTCAATGCTGTAGTTTTTTTCACGTTCAAAAGAAATACATATTGGGAGTAAAATAAACCATCGGTACATTTTGGAAGTAAAATATGATAAATGACGACTAAATTGTTCTAACTTAATTGAGAAACATTTTCAAGTAACATTGTATAACATGAATAAACATTACAAATCGAAAAAATATGGGCCTAAAACATGACGAATAATCAAAGTCTTATGAATGAAATTCAGAATATATTAAAACTGGTGTGTTTGTATGATAATGTATTATTTTGGTTATCCACTTTCGTTCATTTTCTCTCCTTGAGATCTTTTTTTGAACGCTTATCCTTCTTCATTTTCTATCCCACGTGTCATCTTACGCTGAAATACAATTGATGTTGAGTCGAATTTTGATTGCAAATCTATCGACATGTGTTCAATGTTTTGAGTTTCACTTTCTCTCTTTTTTTTTTTTTTTTGATGCGAATGGTCATCTTCCAATTTTACTTTTATATTTTCTGTTGCTTTCATATATTCTTCGTCGACGTCAAATATCTTATTTGTTGTAAACTCCTGGTATCGTCTATTCATATCCTTTTCAATGAACTTGATTTGAAAAATCCGTCTTTATCCAACTATCCTTTTGAGCAGTTCTGATGTTGTCGAAATACCTATCATCTGTGAAATTATCAATATTAAATGTTTAATATCATTGATATTAAAATAATTAAAATCATGAAAACATCAGAAACAAACGAAACCCTATATAAATGCACGGTTGTGATAACATAGTTGTATCAGGCTTTCAGCTTGGTTTATAGTAATAATTTTGAATATCCTTCATTTGCTATAATATTGTAGTATCAGCTTGTTTTTTTTTTTTTTTCCTTTTTTGATCATCATGGTCTTTTATTCGATATCTTAAGTACATTTGCAAGTTTTGCTTCATTCGTAAGAATTGCCCATATTCAGCATGGCCGAATGCAGTTTCCTACTCTTCAGTTTTAATAAGTGAGTCGTGTTGAAGGATAAACTACTGCCCATATTTAGGGTAAAAATTGTTATTTTTTTCATTTATTTTCTAATAATATTATTGGTCTTTGAATTCTTATCTCTTTATTTTCAATTATTAATTGAGTTGTTGGCATGCCCACCCGTTGTTCAACTTCTCTATCAAAAAGGACTATCGTTGTGGTGTCGTCTTTGATTTTCACTTCTATTTTGTATCTGTTCGAGTATGTTTATTGTTAGTATATTAATGAATAGAAAGCTCCATAAAATCGAAAGTTTTAGTTTGCATAATAAGAATTTTTATCTTTGAGTGTACCTTGGTGTCTGATCTAAGCAATTGCCGAAAAATAAATTGTTTCCCATTTGTATCATTTTACGATGACACTTCGTGCAAGTATTGTAGAATCATGGATAAACTTCATAGAACTTTTTGCATCACAGATACAATAAAACACTTTCACATATAATAAGTTTATGTTTTGTACATCTTATCAATAGTTATACGTAATAGTGGAGCAAATTGTTTTAATTTTGCTAGCATGTTAATCATTATCTTATTTGACAGAGAGTACTCTAAAATTCCTGCAATAATTTTTCTGTTTTTGGCATTTTGTTTCACTGTTTCGTCATTTTGAAGTTTTTCCTTTTGCAACAGCATCCGATTTTTTCCTTCGATTTCATTCATTCATTACAGCTTTTTGGTTTCCTCGATATTAGGATTGACGAAAAACATTATTGTTTGCGTCGTGTTCAGATAGTTTCTTCTTGCATTATATTGTATCAGTTTCACGATAATGTACATAAACGTATATATTGATCGATAGCTATGTGTTATTACCTCGAAATTCCTTGCAAGTACACCCTGTGATTCCTAGAATAACTTGTTTGTCGTGATGACTCTCCAATAGTTGAATAAACTCATCCGTCTTCGCTTCCCATAGTGTGACCATTGCTTGTTCATTTCTACATCAAAGTAAGATCAAGTTGTTTCTATTTGGCCCAAAAAATAGGTAAAAGAAAAAACAAGGCGCGTTAAAATATAGGAGACAGTTTACCTGTGATTTATGATTATTATTTCCAGTTTTCTAAGTTCTCTAGCCACTTTTGTGATTGATCCAATCTTGTTGACAGATCCAATGACATCTGCGTTCATGTTGGTTGATTGAAAAAATATAAATATGTATATATATGTCTTCAAATACCAACATTCAGTGGATATTAACATAGAAATACACAATTATAGATACAGAAAATTATCCAAACATATAATTTTGGAAAATTAATTCCAAAAACATCCATGCGCGATTTTAATTCTCAAAACATACAATTTCAATGTTTCTCTTTCCTCCTCCCAGAATCTAATCTTCCTCCACTAAATCCATCTTCGTCTCTGCCCACCACCACCGTGACATCATCTTCACCATCGTAATCTCTCCTCGATCTCCTTACACGATCCCTCTATCTCCGCTACAGACGACGGACGCAAGTTGAAGGAACTCTTCGGTGTCTTTGGAGAAAGTCAATTCAACGGTGTTTTTGTAATATTTTTTATTTCCTTGTGATCGACCAATTCATGAAGATGGTTTATGTAACGCCCCGATTTTCAAGTCCTTTTTTGAAAACCCTCGTGGCATTACTGTCGTTAGGGTTCCATAAACCTTAACCAGTCAATTCAACTTAACTTAGCACAGATTAAAATTTAAATAATTATACAGGAATCTAAATTCACAAGTGCAATTATTTGTTACATCTTTGACAAAAGAAACTGAGAAATTAAGTCCCAAACATCAATATTATATTATAAATCAAATCTTAATCAATATCCCTCCTCATTTCTTGCACCTGAAAAGTAAGAAAAATAGAAAGACAAGAGAAAAGTAACGCCGTGAGCTATACGAGCTCAATAACGTACCGATCCCCTTTTCAGGAAAGCACAAAAAGGAAAGAAAGAGAGAATAATCTGTCTTGAAACCACAACAAAATCTGTCATATAATTGACATACATGACAAACCACAAATACCCTCTTGTTAACACTGTGACCTTGGCTAAACATGTAAATCCATAACTTTTTCTAGAAACTTAAAGTGCGGGGTCACTCGAAATAGGGGATCAACCTGTAACGACGTCCAAGGGTCTCCTGCAGCGAGATACCCCATAACCTGACAACCTCACAGGGTTATCTACGTGTATAAGATGATTAGTCGCAACTACTCATCCCTGTATAGTTTAACCTGACATCTTCCCCAAGTCACAGTGTAACAACTCAGTAGGATTAACAAACTCGGAGTTTAACCTCACCTCTCATGAATTCATTCCTATTTTGCATGTTCATCTTTAACATGACATCATTTATAGGATTAATCTGTATTAATCCTAACCTTTATCCATTATCGTATGCCAAACCTTTTAAACCTAACACTTGTCTTTATCACAATCATATAGCGTATGGGGTTAACGGAAAAAACCTACCCAAACCTTAGTATTAGGACTATCAGGGTCAGGTTACCGTGAACTGCGATAAGGTACAAGTTCTACCATACAATCATACAATAACACGGAAATGCATACATAAAACAGTACAACATAACACAACGCACAGGGCAAAACTATCCATCACGCGTTAATATACAACTAGTACATTGACATGTATCGCCATCCAAATCAGGAATCTAAACGTTATCTTGTTATGTGAGACTCGGGTTGTTTGCGTTATACCAAAGAAAAATAGTTTTCGTTACTACATATTTCTTTCATATATTTCATTATTTTTACGTATTCATGTGTATTATACGTCCATAAATACATCTACTACGTCATTACGTATTCTTACGTACCTTCCGTTATTTCACGTATTTATGTATATCACACAAATACGCAAACTACTATGTACTTTTATTCAAACTTTGTATTCTTGCCTTTTTATATAATCAAGCGCGTATTTTCCTATGTTTTCTTCTCCAAATATTATATTTTAGTAGTCATAGAGGGTATACGACTTGATACGGCACATAAATATGTCAAAAAATGAATTTTTGGACTGGCTGTGAGGCATTGCGATCGCTACAAGTCTTGTCGCGGCCGCGACTGAATGCGGACAGTAACCTTATAATTTTTCAGATTTTCAGGCCTAACTTCAAACACACATAACTTCTTCGTTTCTTCATCAAATTGAGAGATTCTTGATTCATTGGAAACGTCAGGAAGTCCTCTACAATTTCATTTCAATACTCATTTGTTGAATCAGGCTCTAACTAGGGTGAAAATATATTTTAATATAGAATATCAAAGTTGTCCAAGAATGGATACGGAATGGTTTGTTGGTTTTTACGTTTTACCCAACCAATTCAATCCCAAATGATCTAAAACTTCATAAACATAACATTTACTTAATTCTTGTCATGTTTGTTCAGTTTTGGGATTGTTTGATACATAAAATCTTAGATTCCCGGATCTCACGAGTATAACTCATCTTTTGGTTCAAATTCGCATTTCAATCATCCATGGCTTGTTTTCCTAGCCGTTTCTTTCGTTATTTAGCTATAAATGTCCCATATGACGTTAAGTTATAAGTTTAGCGAAGCTCACTCTCTCGTCGGGTTTGTTTTGAAGCTCGTTTTTCTTGGTTATGAATCTCGACTTAGTTGCTTCTTTGGATGGTTTTTATGCGTCGAGCTCCCTTTCCTCTTCCTTCACATTCCCAGCTACTGCCACGATGTATCCTCAGCTGCTGTGATCCTTGAAAGTGGGTGACGACCGTTGATGATCCGTGGTCAGCCACAAGAAAGACAAACAAGAATAGAAGAGAGGAAGAGCAAAGAAAATGGAGGAGGAGGAGAGGAGATGTGATGCTTACTTCCTGGAGTTCCCTTGTGCTAAGGTTGTATGGAGAAGTGGGTGGAAGGGAGTGCGAAAGTTAGTGCCCCTTGGTGCGGTGGTTATCGTGGTCGGGAGTGGGTTAGACGAGAAATTAAAGAAGTGATGAGTGGGAAGAAAAGAGAGGGAAAAGGAAATGTGGGGTAATTAAAAAAATATATACCCGTTCCGTTTAATGATAGGATTAATTACTCTCATATCTCCCACAATCTTCACACAAATTTTACCACCACGTTCGGGGAATCATGTTATTAATTAACAAATAATTTTTTTAATTTTTTCGCGACAAAAGTTATCACAATTTCGTCACAAGTTTTAATGTTATGAACGTAACGTTATATCTCAAAACATTGAAATGAGATTCGTTTCTCTCTTTTAATTTATTATATCAGGAGGAAACGCATATTCTCGCTACGTTTATCAATTTACAAACTATTATTTGATCATAATTTTTACATTTATTTGATCTTAATTTTCTGAGACTTTATAGTTTATGAGGACTAGGCTTATGGATTTATATGCGAAATGTGGATGGTGTATTTCGCTCTCTTTCGTTTTGAACTGATGTTTTATTTTGGGATTCCGACGAGATGGCCGGATTCTGACAACGTCTTTGATGTGGTGGTCAGATTCCGACGAGGTCTTCGATGAGATGACCGGATTTCGACGAAATCATCCGGAATGGTTTTTTTTTTTTTTTTTTTTTTTGTGACGAGGGTGTCCGGGCCAACTCGCGCGCATCTCGACTAATCCCTTCCCTCGGACACTGACAAGACGTCCCCCACCAGCATCGGGTAAAGTTTTGACCGAAGTCAAAGGATGACCAACATGGATTTTGAGGCTAGTGGGATTCGAACCCAAGACCTTCAAGAAGAAGGTTGAGTCGAACACCACTAGACCAACCCAGGTTGGTTTCATCGGAATGTTTTCGATTCTTGTTTTATACGTAATTGCAAGCTCCTTGTATTTTTGGATTGACGTGTATTTTTCAAAAACCTTTATTACCTTTACGTTGTTAAGTATATACATACCATCCATTGTGAAAACGTTGTAGTGCTTCTCACGTATATTGAAACGTATGATGATGAGTACACAATCATTCTAGCACATCATAAAATGAAAGTTGCGGACACAAAATTCTTTAACAACCCATATGAAATTGGGACATCTTATATCCATTATAAATTTTTAAGGACAAAATATGCCACGATTGAAAACTACTCGTTAGAATATCTTCACAGACAAAGCAAGCAAAATTTCTTCACAGACAATTTACTAAACTGACTTAATATCTAAACTACATACGCAAACAAAAAACAGATACTGGAACAAAACTAAAGAAGGACGTAATACGAAGAAAAAGAACCAGCTCTATTATAATGCCTATTTTATGGATACTGACCAATAAATTGAACAGAAAAATTATTAGTAGTTCGTACTTACTTGGTTGGAAAAGAATCAAAATTTCAAAAAAGACAAAGCCATGACCATTTTTCAGCCCTCCTACATACCATAATAACCTAATCCAATAGGACCAATACCAGAAAAAAATAATGTCGACTACAACAACACATTGAACTGATCCCAATATTTCACAAATGTGATGATCGAAATCACACATTATGACGACTAAACATAATAGACCAATATAATGAAACAAATAACAAAGTGATCACCCTCCGATCTGCACAACTACGACTAGCACTAATAATGACCAGAATGATTAATTGACAATTACCAGATTACTAAAGTTGTATGAGTTGATCCCCGTACCAACCAAGAAGACCGAAATTAAAGAATATATAAGTTGTTTGTTCTAACCCATAACAATTCAATTTGGAGTTTTAGGTTGGAATATGAGTTCCTTTCTTATATGTAAGCTTCTTGTATGACGACTATGCTTCATTCTGGTATATTCCACCCCAAGAAAAGAGCAATACAATAATTACACTGTTGTTGTTCATTATGCCTCAGAATAGTATATTTGCCCCCCGTTGTTCATAATATGAGCATTATGACTTAGTTTTTCTACATACTGCGGGGTTTTTAGGTTCCTATGTTGTGGTCTTTATAATATTGCATCATAAACAGTTGAATCATAGCATATATGACTCATTAGTATCATAGGATCGCATTATAAACAATTGAATCATACCATATATATATGGCGCCAGATATATGAAAAAATAATCTCGTATGTAATTACATTGACAAAAATAATTAAAAGCTTTGAACTTACCGCTTTATCTACGAAGACGACATATGATCTTGTCGCATCTTCCTTTTTTACAGTAGTTTCTCACATCTTTGATACACGAACTTTTAACTTCCAATCATCTCTACCATTATCACATAGTTGCAAGATTAAACTTACTTGATGGATTGACATTGTTGGTTTATGGAATTTTTGTGATGTTTTGATGAAAAAATATGTCCAACCGTAGACGGATTTCTGCGGTTTTTTGTGTCAATTTGTTCCCTCCTCATGCTTTATACAGATTTTTATTGTTATCAATGATTTTTGTTAAATCTTTTATTTTGTAAAAAAAATTCACAAGATGTCAACTATATCATCCAGTAAAAAAGATATTTGTTTAAAAACTTATTTTGTTTCATAGTTATCGAATAGGTATCTAATGAATATAACAAACACTACAAAAATCCTCGGAACAGGCGACTAATTTTTTTAGTCGCTAAATGGGGAATTTTAGTCGCAAAATCAAAAGG
>JAOVYX010016939.1:0-23365 GCA_035668315.1 Drosera spatulata | reverse complement strand
AAATGCAATTTGACTTCAAATACATTGCAAAAATACTACCTAACCACAACTGATCTAACAAGAATACAAGATTTCAAAAAATTAACATAGCAATGGATAATCCAGAAGTGACAGGTTGCTCATGTTCTGGGTGCGTAGCTGTGTAGTTGTAATGTTTAAAGTAACATCTTCACCACATATTCAAGAAGCTTAAAGGATGATGAAAAACATGATCAAATTAATCAATTGAAAAACCAAAAAGCAGAGTCAAAATAAGCTAAACTTCTTCTGTTGGCAATGAGGGAACCCCAGCATGACGCACACTGAATAAACTTTCTAGCCCATGGATTGCAAATCCCATATTCAGGTAATTCTACATTAAAAGCTGCCTACGGATAGACTCAAGTACTCAACCCATGAGGTTCTGTGTTAACCTGGATTTAAAAAGTCAAGCATCAAGATGGTGATGAATTAAGCAATGAAATCAGCTGATATCAGGAGATCTCTGTTAGACATTCATCAATTCGGTGAGTGGAATCTGTAGCTTAGAAATATGTATGTTTATGGCCGACTCAAGTGAATTCATACCTTCAGCTTCAGAAGAAAAATAAAGCAGCTCTCACAAAGCAGAGACTATGGAAATTGATTGCTGGGAGTAGTGGCAGTGGGAAGAGTAAAGTAAAAGAATCTTAGTAAGCACCAGCATTCAACCAATGACATGAAAAACGAGTAAATCAAACAATGGTCTTACTCTTGATTTCAGCACGGTCGGACGAACTTTAGGCGCTTCAGATTCACCGAGATAGGTCTCACAAGATTCCATCTCAAGAGAAGGAAACAGAGGAGTCCCAGGAGGTGTTAAAAGCCTGACAACAGATAGAAGATAATTATTGTCACAACCACTTGGAGGACTCCACATTGGACATTTTATCAAGAAGGAAAGAACTGTAAGTTCTTGGACATCATACTCCAAAGACAAAATACATTTGAAAGGCAAGCAGAGAAATCATACTAAAACATCTTATGATCATAATGAATTCGCCTTTAAGATCAGATACAACAACAACAAATCAAGCCTTTATCCATACTTCAAGATTTCTCTCATGGTCTTTCTAGGTCTCTCTTGTCCTCTCTTGATATGTGCTAACTCCCAAGCTTCACATCTCCCAATAAAAGTTGTGATTAGTCTGCGTTTCGCATAATCATACCATCTTAGTCGTGATTCCCTCATCTTATCTTCTACTAAAGCTACGTACTTTCTGTCTGATAGCTTCATTTCGTATCCTATCTATTCTTGTATGTCCACACATCCACCTTAACATTTTCATCTCTAAAAATACTCATCTTCTGTACATGCTGCCGCTTAATTGCCCAACATTCTGACCCATACAGCATCGCTGGTCGAATAGCTGTCTTGTAAAACTTTCTTTTAACTTGATAGATATTTTAGGATCATATAGCACCCTGAAGCGCCCTTCCATTTCAGCCAACCTGTTTTAAACTTATGATCAATATGTGCTTCAATTCCTCCATTCTTATGTAGCATCGAACCTAAATATTTGAAAGAATCCGTTTTAGGGAGAGACTCTATTCCCAACAATACATTCTCACTATTTGTTTGACTACTCTCATTAAAGACACACTCCATATATTCTGTCTTGGTTCTACTGATCCTTAACCCCTTACTTTCCAACGACTCCCTCCAAATCTCATGGTTCTCATTCACCCCTACTTTCGTATCGTCTATCAGAGCAATATCATCAGCGAAAAGTAAACACCATGATATTTCATATTGTATATGCCTAGTGAGATCATCCATTACTAAGGCGAAAAGGTATGGGATCAAAACTGATCCTTGATGTAAACCCATTTTAATATAAAAAAACAGTCGTTTCACCAACATAGATTCGCACACATGTAGCACCTTCTTCATACATGTCTCTCACAATCTCAATATATCTATTCGTCACTCTCTTTTTTTAAAAAATTTTTCAAATCACTTCTCTTGGAACAGAATCATACGTCTTTTCCAGGTCGACAAAAACCATATGTAAATTCTTCTTCTCTATCCTAAAACATTCCATTACACATCGTAAAAGGTAAATAGCTGCCATGGTTGACCTACCATGCATGAAACCAAACTGATTCTCAATCACTCCTGTAGCTTTTCTTAACCTTTTCTCTATCACTTTTTCCCATAACTTCATATTGTGACTCATAAGTTTGATTCCTCTGTAATTGGAGCAGTTTTAAACATCTCCTTTGTTTTTGTATATGGGAATCAAAGTACTCCTTATCCACTCATCAGGCATCTTCTTATTCTATCAAAACTCTATTAAAGAGTTTTATCAACCAATTAATTCCTTCTATACCAAAACATTTCTAAGCTTCGATCGGGATTTCATCCGGACCCATAGACTTTCTTGAGCTCATCCGCTTTAAAGCCTCTTTAGCTTTCTCTATCCTAATGCGACGAAAATAATATCGGTTCATCATCACATCTACATTCTCACTTGTTTCATTCAGGAGCACTTCCCTTGTGCAATTAAAAAATTTGTCAAAATACCATCTTCATCTTTCCTTAATGTCCTCATCAGCCGTAAGAATATGTTCAGTATCGTCCTTAACACACTTTACCTGACATAAATCCTTAGTTCTTCTGTCTCTTGATCTAACTAATTTAAAGACTTCTTTTTCCCCCTCTTTTGTGTTCAGTCTTTCATATAACTTCTCATACGATTTATTATTCGCATCGCTCACAGCATATTTAGTTTCTTTTTTGGCGCATCTATACTTTTCTAAATTTTCATCACTATGACATTTAAATAGAGCCTTGTAACATTCTTTCTTATACTTTATCTTGCCACCACCCCTCTTTATCCCACGATGGTTGGCCCTTAAATTGTCCTAATATCTCCTTCGCTACACGTCAGATACAATTACCTATCGCATCCCACATCTCACATACACTCCCGTCAAATGTCCATGGATCTTCTCTCAACAACCGCCTTTAAGATCAAATATCAAGATCATTTTCGGAATGTTCAAGACACTAAGAATAGCATCGAACCTTAAACGATCAACTATGACTTTCTCTAGAATCGGTTCCTTGTTATGATATAAACGCAAAAATGACATAAGGTCACAATTTCGAATTCTACAACCCTGATTTGATAACCATTTAAAATACGGTATGTTTGTTTGGTACTTAGCAAGTGATGGACCAATGCATTGTCCACACTATTGGCCATGTGGAGCAATCGTATGAATGGAAGTGTCAAGTTACTCATAATATTTTTTACCTTAACTTCTGTAGACTTGGTCCTCTGCATCAAGAAGATTTTCCAAAAACTAGGAACGAGCTATGAGAAGAATGGAACTATTAATAATTTGGGACAGGGGTACAAGAGTAGCCAACCTCACTAAGAGAAGCGGAGGGAGAAGCCACACTAGAAAAGGTATGAAAGCACCCAAATTATAGCTAATGGACTAGAAACAATAGAAGTAACTGAAAATTTTCAAAAACAAATCCCATATTCTAGGCCGTTTTAACAAGGCAGATAAACGACATTTCTTCAATTAGAAAATTGAAAGTATATACACTTCAAGATATTAAAACATCAATAAAAATGCATGAAAATTCCAAGAAGACAAGCAGCAAATCCTGAAACAAATAGCAATATTAACTACAGATCAAGAAGATAATATTTGCCACAAATAGTATGTGGCAGAAGATTCGAGTGCAGGTTGTGTAGTCAACTAAGGAACCTTATTTACCTTGGTTGGAAACCTGAAGTACTGAAAATCTTCATCTTCTAGGAGATGAGAAGAGTGGGGGAAAAAAACAGAACTCTTTTTTGTCTTAGAAAGCAATTTCATGCTAAGTCAATCACACATTGCTAGAGACAATTGTTTAGTGTTCATCAGTTCAACCCCATATCATCAAGTCTATAACTCTAAATAGTAGTTAATTCCCTATTTCCAATAATAAATTAAGGATACAGACACCTTTATTTCAATTTATTGTCCCTTAAAAGTTAAAAAAACATTTGCGAATGCATAATTCAAAAGCCATTTTCAGGAATGACAACAGCCCATCCAACACAGAAATGAAAACGAAGGTGAAAAAGGGATAAAGGGAGGAAACAGAAAATCATGAGGATATATAGCATAGCTTAACTATCTTTAACATTCTGTTTCTAACTGGCAACTTTAATAATAGTACTATTTGGAATTTTCTTCAGTAACATTTAGCCACTTACATAGATCATTCCTTGTAGTCATTTCTTATTCTTACTAACTTCATCAACTTCAGCAGCTGATTTTTGTGTCAGACATGAGGGCACTTTCCTTCTTTTTACTTCATTATAATGGCAGCATTTACATTTTATACTAATTACTTAAGTTGAACACGTACCGATCATTAATTTATTTGACATGTAGTTTCCTCTGCTCTAATGACAAAAAAGTTTCCATACATGCAGTTTGTTTATAAGTCACTGTAGCTCAAATTCAACGCACTTATTTACTGATGTTCGGAGATTATTGCCTCACATTCCTGTCGCGCTTCTCATACTGCCCTCAACCTTCAATCTACATTCAGGCTCCAGGGCCCTCTTACATCTACACTACTCACTCTAGAGACCCATTTCTTCTAGGTTATCTCAAGAATTTCGCAATCGAAATAACACTTTTTGAGGAACAACTCTATCATAAGCTCAAACAAACTATAGAAGGTCCAAGATATCATTTATATCATGGTTTAAAGTCGCGGTTTTGGTCTGTATCTTGGCTGTCAAACTATAAAAGCTCAAACGTATTTCAACCGGCATTTTTTTTCACTAAATCGCCGATTAACATTGAATATATCCCTTGTTAGATCACATGCGATTTTCAATGGACTCAAATGTCAATATCGATCCAGCCAAGGTGAAACTGATCAAATACATCGAGATCTCGGTCCTTACTCATGTGAATGCATTTCATGGGTGTGAAACATGAATAACACACTGACCCACCACATATCACGTCTCACTTCCCTCACGTAAATGCCCTTCATGGACCTAAAGCATGAAGTAATCGCAAAAAAAAAGTACATTGATTCCTCCTATACCGAGTGTGAAACAAACTCCATAATCCATTATGAGGTTGTAAGATTCGAACAACAAGTGACCTAATGTCAAACTCACTTTGTATATAGATTCGTCATACATATTTTGTTGTACGTCTTAGTGTTGGTGCTACAAGCAGCAACCAACCAACTGTTGAAGCACAATATTTTGTTCCTTGTGCTGCCGTGCATAGTAATTTGGTAATCGTATATAATATGATTATGAAATTACTAAATTACTATACACGAGAAGCAAAATATTGTTCTACAACAACTAGTAGGCTGTTGTTGTAAGGCTGCTTTTATTTATTAACTAGCTTTAGAACTAGATATATTGGCCTGTTTTCTATAGGATCCTAAATTTTTATGAAAGTGTGCAAGAAGTTGTATGCTTTGAAACGGAAAAAACTGTGTAGGATCACGCTTAGTCCCTGCTTGAAGGGGTGACTTTTGTATCGCTATGAGATAACTTGGCAAGCATATGGCAGAACAAGTCCTCTTTGTAATGTTGAACTGATGAGTGTGAAAACATGAGTGATTTTCTAAGTTTATTTTCTTTGTTTAGTATGTTTAGTGTCGTTTCTTTTATGTTTTAGTTTAGTTTTGTGTTTCGAACATTGATGTTGCTCTTTGTATGTTTTAAATGTAGATTTGATTGTGAGAAGAGCATTTTAACATTTGAAGGAAATCATGCGAAGTGGACCAAAGCAATTGATAATGAATGTGATGATTTAAAGAGTTCAGAAGCGTTTCGGCAAAGTTTTCTATGGTGTTTTGAACAATAAATATTCTATGAAGACGGTCGTGATCGTTTCGGTTTGATTTGGAGTTGTTTTAACGTGTTAATGATCAATCACGACCACGACGAAGTGTATCATGACCGTGACGATGAAGAAAAAGAACTACATCAGGTATAAGCTATCACAGGCGTGACAGCTTTGGTCACGACCTGACCGTTACGAATGTCAATTTCGTGGCGGTGTACTCTAGGGAGCTCATCACAGGCGTGACCAGCGTGGAACTTCAAAGATTGTCTAGCCAATGATTGGTCACGGGCGTGAAAATGATGGTAAAGGCCGTGATGAAACTTAAATTAAAGATACTTTCGAGATTTTTACACGATTTTCACCCGATCTTTTAGGTTTTGCTTAGTTATCTATAGATACTCATGTTATGTTTCGCTATTTATGAGTTCTTAGCAGAGATTTAGGCCGCATAGCTAGGGTTTTCTCAAAAAATTCTTTAGTTTTAGTTCGCTTTGGAGTTGGATCAAGGTGTAAAGAAATTGGATACACTTTGGATCTGTTTGTAACTATTCGGATCATCTATTTTATGCAAGTAAATCGTTGTTTCCTTTTCATATTGGATTCAATGGTTGTGATTGCTTATTATATGATGATTTGTGTGATTGTATCCATTATGAGTGAGTAGATTAATATGTCAAAAACCTAATAACGATGTTGATGCGATGTGATTATGAGATTGCATGCCTTAACCAAATTCGTTTGTCACGTGATTGTTGCCAGAAGTTTGATTTTTATCATGATTAGTCTATAATGTCACTTAGATTGATCACCTAGGTTATGTTATGAGTTAATCTAGCTAATTGGTTTAAGCTTTCTTGCCATGACCTAATTAGAAATTTTGGCATGTGAATGATAATCTAACAACTTTTTATTATTATTAATTCATGTTTGGTATATTCCTTATTGGAATCGATTATCTAGTTTGATATATGAATGCTTTTAACATATGTTAGATTAGATAATTAGCTTGATATATGAATGCTTTCGACGTTATCAATACTCTAGAGACCGTAGCTAAAGATGTCCCCTTTGTTACAACAAAACCAATCATAAAACGAATCTAAACTGTAATCAATCAATGTTTAATCCCTAAGCTGAGATAAAGTTAAGAAAGTTTCATACACTTGTTTCCAATAATTTACAACCTAAATCAATTTCCACAGCACTCTTAATTAGTCAATTAGTTAGTTAGATCATTAGTTTAACTAATCTTTAATTCACATTACAAAATCCCCCCAAACAATCTCAATTTTCACTAAATAATAATTAGTCATCCTGATCATTACTACAATAATCTTGAATAAAGTGTCTCTGAGGGACCGACCCCTGGTTACTCAATCTACATTGTTATTTTTTAAGTGGGGATCTAATTTGGCATGCCTGCCACAACACTGTATCATGAACCTCACAACTTTTCTTTGGAATCAACCAATCTTTCGAGACGGAAAATATATAAAACAAAAAAATAAAAAATAAAACTATAATAAAAGTTCTAGCTAATTGTAAAAACCCACAGATTTATTATATTTTAATAGCATTCATGTTAACGAAAAACTACGAGCAAAGCTTCCTTCTATTGCTTTTAACAAGAGCTTTTTCATACTCGGTAAGCTGAGTTGAGTTTAAGCTTCTACCCACTGTACCTCTGATGACAAGGTTTCGTCTAGTCATGGTTTGCATGGATAGTCCATTCAACCCGTTCTCATTGTGATATTATCTCATACACTCACTAATTATTACTCCTTCCGTCCCAAAAATTTTACAACCTTTTACCTAATCGGTCCATCCCAAATTGTTTATAATTTGGAAAGTATTGTGTGGTTAGGAATTAAAATAGATGGGGAGAGGATTATTGTGTGGTTCAGAATTAGAGTTTGAAAAGAAAAAAAGATAAATCTAAATTTACGTGCATAAAATGAATGTTGTAAAAATTATGGGACGGAAAGAGTACTACATAATAGCATCCAAATTTAATTGCGTTTTTACAAGATGTGGGTGAACAAAATCATGTACAATTTCTTCCATTTTTGTTCCACTTGGCTTATAGAATCTAGAAAAAAACGTCATCAAGTATGAAAATATCTGAAGGACATTGCCACAATAAGTAAAGGATAGGGATGAGAGGCCACAATAACTTACGCAAAAATCCTAGGGAAACTAGGGTTTGAGGTTCATTGCTATGCCATGATTCAGCTCATAGCCTCAGGGAAAAAAATTATTTCCCATTAAAATAATTAGCACTAGAGACAAATAAAAAAACGTTTTACACTTCTAGAAAAAGAAAGAAGAAAAAACTCTAGCCTTAACGTAGTGAGCAATACGATAACACTAAACACCTAATAGGATATGTCTTCAGAGAAACGATATTCTTCATAGTTAACTTGTCGCTTCTTCTTATCAAGAAGCTTTGGGAAGGATACCCATGATGCCACTGCACAAGAGTTCATCATTGAATGGTTAACTGGGGTTCTCCAGCAATGTGTATTGAGTAGGAATTAAAGATAGCTTTTAGTGATTCAGATGTTGTTTCTTGAATCTTTTGGAGATTTTACCCCTATTATTGCAGGATCGAGTAGCTTGTGATTAGGATATTGCAGGTACAAGTGATTCTCAGTAATTCTGTAGGATATTAAAATATTTTTTCAGTCTTTTTTTCTCCTTCTTTTGGCAACTACTCAAAAAAGAAAAATAGTATGGAGCTACACAATAAAATGTATATAGCATTAACAGAAGGGTTACATGCAAAAAATAGATGTTGAATAGGGAAATGCAATGCGTAGATCGAGTCTTAAAATCTCCACCAATCTTAGGCCGGAAACGAATAGGGAAACATGTGGTCTATATAGGAAGGTGCATGACACCTTGACCTATTTGGATCACAAATGGAAACTTCGAGTGATCGATTAATGACACAGGTCCTAGCAGTCACCTTATTGGCAAAAGTAGCAAGCCCACATCAATGCTAACTAAATTCAAGGGGCCATAATAGAATTATCAACATCATGAACCCAGAATCATGCCAATGTTTGTGATTATTTTTACTAGTCCGACCAAATCAATTTCTTCAGGCTATAAACAATTAGAAAGATTAATTCAGCTACAGACCTCCACTCAATTTTCAACGTGATATGTCACCTAGTGGGTGTGTGGAGATACAAGAATAAATAGGATACGAAATGAAATTATCAGACAGAAAATGGGTGTGACTCCAGTAGAAGATAAGATGAGGGAGTCACGACTAAGATGGTATGGTCATGTGAAACGCAGATCAGTCACAACTCCTGTTAGAAGATGCGAAGTTTGAGAGTTAACACATATCAAGAGAGGACGAGGGAGACCTAAAAAGACTATGAGAGAAACCTTGAAATATGATATGGCCTATCATAATGTTACAGAAGATGATGTACATGATAGATTGAAATGGCGCCGTCGTATTCATGTAGTTGACCCCACTTGATGGGATTAAGGCTTGATTTGTTATTGTTGTTATATGTCACCTAATTCAGTAGTAAAAAGAAATTTCAGCTGTACTGATAGTATGATACTAGGATAAGATTTCATAACATGACAACTGTGAAGAGCAAGAAGCTCTACAAGGGAGCAACAACATTACAGGGGAGACAACACTGTCCGTCAGCTTAGCACACGGATATCCTCCATTGGTGTTCTATAAATGCACATCTTACTAATAGAACGCATAAGAAGGGAAAACATATTCTTCATCAAAAACAATAGAATTCAACAACGCAGCGAATAGAGAAATTTTTAACTACTCTATGCCGCGAAAGAAGATGCATATAGTAGTTGTAATTGATTGATATGAAGCAGAAATATAGAGCATGTAAAACCTATCAGATGTTTGTAGTAGTATGTAGTAATAGTATCCCACTGACAATAAGTTCCAGGATTCATGTCCTCATAGCATACAAACAGAAGATAGTTGTTAAAAAGATAAGTTTGCTGTAGGATACCGCCTTCTATCTGAGAACAGTACAACAATGTGAATACAACCGATATTCACTAAAAGCTGCAAATAATATGACTTAAACAACTTAACAGAATAGCAGCACAACAGATAAACTTTATCTCAAGGCAATATAATAGAAATTATCTCAGTTTTTTTCTGGAAAATGATGAATGTATTGGCTAACACACAACCAATTAAAAAAAAAAATCAACCAAGAAATTACCAGTCATAATCGTTCTTGTCATTGTTAGAATTAAGGAAATCATCTGAACCAGCCCTCCTTGTAGAAGCTACCGACAGAATGTCAAAAATTGGCGCGCTACCTTGCTGTAATCCTGATAAAGCACGAGAAAATCAACTAATTCATAAAAACCACAACGATTCATCAAAAAGGAACTAAAGCAAAGTATATCAATCGACCGACGACCACAATGTCAGAAGGCAGTGAAGAGTCATAAGTTAACAAAAATCAGAAGGCATCACCAGTAAACAAAAACTTGTCAACAGAATCGCACTATATGCAAATAGAAAACTAGCCAAAGAAATTACAACTCGTAAAAAAATTAACCTAGAACGCACAACCAACAACGTCAAAACACATCCATATCATCAGGCCCTCATTCTAGCGCTTAACGAGAGCTTTAGCTGTAAAGCATTCCAAAATGTCAGAACCACAACAGTCCAAGCTAAGCAGTAGCCGATTGTTTTGCATCACCTAAAACCTAAATGTTATGGTTACAATGAATCAGCACAACAGAATCTAAAACCACCACAGCAGCTCAGGTATTCCCATTACAGACAAAATCTCGGAAATAAAAGAACCGAAACTCAAACAGAACCAAAAGACACATAAAAAAGATTCAATACCGAATGAATCATCCAAGCCGTCAGAGCTATTCAGAAGAAGCTCATTCCTCTCCTTCTCACGCTTCCTCATCTCCAGAAACAACGCCAACTCCTCTTCCCTGTCCTTCCCCGACGCCACCTTAACGCTCTTCGCCGCCACCGCCGGCACCTTCGGCCGAATCGACGGCATTAGTGATTCTTGTCCCCTAAAACTCCGATTCATCTCCGATTCACAACCACAACAACAACGAAGACCTCCTCGATCCCTCAAATCCTCAACCAAAACCTAATCCAAACTCAATTACACACCAAAACAGATAACAGCTTCAACTGAATCGAGAAACTTCATTAACAGATCTGCGACGAGGAGAGGCGGTTACAATGAGAGGATGAAGCTTGAGAGAGACGCCATTGATGAGAGAGAGTAGAGAGAGAAAGGGAGGTTTGGGTTTACAGAATGCTATGAGGAGAGAGGGGGGAAACGGAGTGGCAAGGATTGTAAATATTCAGACAAAGGAGAGGGTAAAGTGGGGGAGGGGATGAGTGTAGTGTGGTTCAAGTTTGAAAATGGCGAGGCTGGTTCACGGGTTGGGGTGTCTTAATTGTTCAAGATTTGGCAGTAAAAGACCAAAAAAAAAAAAACAAAAAACCAAGAAGAAGAAGAGAGGGGTGGGTGTTAAGTTGGGTAGATTATCTTGTAATGAATTCAAATATCAACCTAGATTAGTCTCTTGTGAGGGTTTCTCTCAATAGGAGTAAGGGTCTTCATGAGGGGGGTGAGTCATCGGGCGACGACAAAGCAACGTCGATGTCGGAGAAGAATATGACAACTTCAACATGAGGTGATGTAGTGAGCGATGATTTGACTAATTTTACAAATGTTTTTGGCAGATCTCTAAGACTCACGGGCGAGAAAAGGGAGGCGGTAGAGATCCAGACTAGAGGGGTACTAAGCGATGAGGATCTCTTGACAAGAAAGACTGTAGCGAAATTGCTGTCCAGTTGTAACATATCACTTGAGGTATTGAAAACCTCGGTGATTGAAGCGTGGGCTATACAAGGAGGGGTTGAGGGGAAGATGATGGGTGATAATATATTTATGTTCAGACTCCAAAAGGCGTGGGCTATATAAGGAGCGACTGATAAACGGAGGCCTGTTGCGTTACGACAATCATTTACTGATCATGAAATGGTATGAAGCAAACAAGAGGCTACGCAATTATGTGTTCGATACGATCTTGATATGGGTACGGCGCTAGGATGCCTCAATTGAGGGGTAGTATAGATACTGGGGAACAAGGTAGGAAGGATATTGGAGATCGACATTGATGAAGAAGGTGAAGTAAGAGGGGAGTACCTCCATATCAAAGTGGAATTAAAGGTGGATCAACCATTAATCAGAGGCACACTTGTGTCAGTTCAGGGTAACGACCGCATGTGGGTCCTGTTCTCCTATAAAAGAGTCCTGTATTTCTATTTTCGATGTGGGATAATTGGACATAGAGTGACGAAATATAAGACAGACCCGGAATGGATTACGGATGAGGTCAAAGGTGTAGTGAAAGTGTTCCAGTACGGTTCCAGGCTTAGAGCTCTGATGGGACTATAAGCGTCTGGGTTTGTACAGATGCGAGAGTCCACAAACGATTAATCACAATATACAGGTAATAAGCAGCATGGGGACAGCCATAGGTCCTGAGGGTATCAACCAGAGGGGATGATGATCAATGTCAGGAAGGAAAGTCAAACATTCACAGACATGTAGAGAAGAAAAATTCAATAATATAGCAAAAGAAAAGCATGATTGTTTGTCTGTACTATTATTTCAAGTTGTCTGTCGTATTGTATAATTATTCAAAGTCCTGAGTTATAAAGATGTCAAGTCTTATCCAAAATGAGTCAGATGGCAACTATTGAAGATTTTGCAACACATTATTGAAGGATGAGGATAATGCAACCTGAAGGATAAAAGGCCATCTCTCCAACAAGAGAGGGAAGAGTTTTTTCCCCATCAGAATTTCAAAAGAAAACGCAGTGTCTCAACAGCAAATTTCACAAGAATTTCCACAAAAATGTGTATTGTTCATTCAAGTCTGGAATGTCGTGTAATTGAATCTCTCCTCATGTATTGTAATCTCATCAAAAAAATAAAGTAAGAAAGTTTATTCATTTATTTTTCTTATTCACTTATTGTTATTCTTTATTTATTGTATATATACATATATGTGGAAAAATTATTAGTATTGCAGCAGCAGCCATGTCGGCTGCGGCAAATTGCACCACTTTTTCCCATGAAGTGCATCTTTTTCTATTATGAACTGTAGCTTAAAAGGCAAAAAATGGTGCAATTCATAGTAGAACAAGATGCAGTTCACGAAAAGAAGAGGTGCAGTTTGCAGCAGCCATGTTGGATGCTGCTGCAGTACCAAAATCGCACCCATATATATATGGATGGACCATATATAAAAGAAAACTACAATTCAACTGAATTATAATGCTTTAAAATAATAAAACTAAACATACCATATTCCATCGGGATCTAACACCTGTCGTAACCGCCCATCCCCAGCATACTCAATCTCCTCATCTCCTTGAGCAGATGAGTATGATGACGACAGATGAGGAGAGCTAGATGGACTAGAAGCTGGTGATCTAGAAGTACGTGAAGCTGCCAATATGGAAGGATGGGGTGCTGGTGATACTGACGGGCGAGGAGCTGGTGAAATGGAGGGACGAGGAGGAGCATTTGGGCGATCAGGTATAGTATAGTCCTCCTCGAGGTAATCATGCTCATCACGCAGTAAAGTTGTGTCTATATCATGGAATCCAGCTGGTGATACACTACTTCTTCTATCTATATTTTTTTGAAGTGTATATATCTGAAGAAAAAGACTAATACATGATATAAATATATGATAAAAGCTTTTAAAATTTATAAATGCTAGAGTTACCTCAGCCTCGACCGTGGCCTTTGCCAAGTGTACTACCTCTGTCAGCACTAACTGAACTCGTTCCTATAAGAATCTTTCTTGCAGACATCTGCAAGAAAAGAATAACATATATATTTTATATAAAAATATTATTTAGTTTTTATAAAAGCTCGCACGAGAAGCAATATAAATTACAAAAATAACTAATGATTTATCATTAATTGTCTAAAACCTGAATTGGCTAACAAAAGCTTACATATCAATTATTCTGATCATTGTCCTCATCTTCTTCCGATTTGAATGATTTATTAGATTCATTATCGAACTCTTGCTTCTCCTTCTTCTCTTCCTCTTCAGAAATAAGATCTTCATATTTATTTTCTTCAACTTCCTCTTCATCCTCTCCCTCTTGTTCTTCTATCCTAGCTTGTTCATCATCGTCAAACTCAGCAGGCGTTAGTGAGACTGGTTTATCATTTGTATCTTCTTGAAAAGCTACATCTTCGTGTTGAGCATCAATCATCCCTCGGGCTTTCATTAAAAAACAGCTCACCATTAATGCAATAACCAAACTAACATAATTACTCTATGTCTAAACGAGAATATAACACAGACTAAATATATTGCATTAAGGATATTCCTATAACACCTACAATATTGACCTAACATAGATTAGCGCCATATCGTCCTCATTTTCATATGATCATAGGTTAATCAAAAGAGAATGGTATTTACTTATGAAGTTGCTACTATCATCCATCAAAAGAGAATGGCTTGACTGCATACATATTTTTCTAGCATAATTAATTAGATGGCCAGTCTAATTACTATAAATGAGTAATTAATAATATTCTCAACATATGAAATGATACCATAAACGATGAATATGAAACTATTAAAAACAAAAATTACATCTTATAAAATCCATGACTAAGGTACAATCACTAAGCCATACTCAGATTTACACTATCATTGTCACAATACGAAACAAACAATTCATGCTAAGCACATAGAAAGTTATCTCGAATTACAACAATGAAAAGTAAGAGATACAAACCATAGAGCAATAGAGATTGGTCTAAAAAAAGATAAGTCAATGATCTCTTCGAATAGTGAAGGTTGCGTAGCGTCAATCTGGTTATGATCCGTGGAGATCGTCGTCTCAGGTTGAAGTGGCGTCTCTAAATCTCTAGAGAACTTACGTGAAAATGATGAAAACCCCCCTTTCCAAACTCTCCTTCATCGATATTCGACATAGATATTTATAGGAAAAAACATAAATAACAAATTCACCTAAAAATAACAAAATATAACAACCAGATCTGGAGGGGTGCACGACCCATGCCTTGAGCACACGGCCTGTGCGCAGTCTTTCTATGTCATGCTTAGGGAATTTTGGTTCTTCATGTTGCACAGTCTATGCACACTATGCACGACCCGTGTCTCTTAAAAAACATGCACTCTTCATCATTCAACCTCAAATAGAGTGCAAACACTTTCCAAAAGCTTGGAGATTAATAAGAAACTTTAGAAAACAGTTTCAAATTTCTCATAATCAGCACATGCTCAGAAAACACTTCCAATTCATCACTGTTATAATGAAAACAAGAGATATTGCAGTATCGATGCTCTAAATAACAAAAGAAACCAAAACAATACAAACTAACACTAAAACTGACACAAACAAACAATTCTAACTAAGAAAACAATACGTATTTTCACACACATCAAACTCCTCCAAACCAAATATTTGCTCTTACCTAAGCAAAAGAAAACACACAAGAAGAAGCAAGAACAATGTAAAGTGAGAAACTCGAAATAACTAAATAAACAAGTGTCATAACACACATTTCTGTAAGCCGTTTCATCCTCCCATCTCGCCACACTACAAGAAGTTATCCTTATATCTCTAGATGATCAAGTAATAAGGCACCACTCTTCATTCCACAATGATCATAAGGACCAGATCAACACTCTCATAACATACACAAGGAAAAAAGTTCAACTCAAATTAGACAACTAGCTGTAAGGATTCACATACTAACCCATCTTCTTATCCAAACCAAGTGTACATTACATCTCACTTCAATATTAGGCCAGTACCAAAAAAATTAAACAAGTGAGGTCACCTATTGGTTTGTAGTGCTAGGATGCAAGGGTAGAAATATGATGTAAGTTAAGATAAACGATCAATATATCCATCCTTTGAGGCATTCTGTCTTTACAAAAAGAACACCAAAAGTTCTAAACCAAACAAAAAGAATCTCTTTTTTTTTCTTTTTTTTTTATCATTCATTTTTTTTTTTCAATTAAACAAGCTCATCTTACTGAATACCATGCCCCTATTTTTATCTATAGACATAGATGATAATTTTGATTATCGAGGTAAGGGACGTGGTACATTTAAAACTTTTTGCTTGCTAGATAGATTGCTTTGACAATCATCTTTTTCATTTTCCTTTTTTATTTTTTATGAAAATACAATCCCAGCACATTGTGTGTCATATTACAACATAAGAAGCTAACCATCTCATATAAAAATATCCCCAACTTCGTTGCCTCAACTCGTATATGTAATAAGGTTTAAAGGGTTCTTTTGTGGAGTTTAATGGCATGAGAAATATAGAACATCTCCAATAAGTGCCCCAATCAACGTATCATATAAAATGAGATAGAAAGGAAGGAAAAATAGGGAATAATAGCGTTAGGTAAGGGAGGTTTATAGGGTTATGGCTACACAAAGAAATGGAATAAATGATTTACGATGCACACCTCTCTGTCTTAGCACTATCATGTAGCTAGTAGCTTAAATTCGTTGTATTATAAAAGTCTAACCCTTATCGTTGTCCTAACATCCAGTGTGTAATTCCCCCCCCCCCCCCATGTGCCTTGCTAGAGATGCAAACCTAGCCATACTTTGGACGACAAGCCGCAATGCAACAAGATAAACTTCAACTAAGGATATCTTTTATTCTAGTATGACACCTGTCTCATTTTTATTTATTTTTTTTGAGTTAGCACATTTTGCATAATTCCTAGAAACTCTTGCATAAATTCTTCTATTAAAGCAAACTTTGACACAATTTTTTTTTTCACATTTTCACATTTTTTTAATATTTTATTTATGAAATAAAATAAAATAAAACATGACATGACATGACAACTAAATCTAAATGACATAACTGACTCAATAATAAAAACTAACATAACATATTTTACATACCATAATTAGAGCATACAAATACTACATAAATCCAGTTTTCAGTTTTCATTCCTCCAAACCAGAATAATACATTGTCCTCAATGTTAAGATAAAGAAATAAAAACTAGAGGACAATACTCACGAAGCCGGATCACTACTGGGGTGGAGATGGTGGTACGAACCCTGCTGCTAGTACCAACGCTTACGATAGTGCTATGAACGCATAAGCTCTGCAATCATATCCTCTATCCTATCCAACCGGTCATCACAAGCTCTCTTTTGCTCCTGCATCTGGTCTAGGTGAGCGGTCTGAGCTGTAAACTACTGCTGGATATAATCTAACCTAATCCAATATGTCTCGCTCTATAGTTGCAAGCTATCCATCTGAGCTGCAAGTCATACAAAGTAACATCTGGTACGTGAAGACGCTGACGTCGAACTGGAGGCTCTGGAATCTCATCTTGCTGCTGCATCTCATTGTCGTCATCAACATCTTCTGCAGCCTCGGCCATAACATCATCTCCATGAGCTACATTATCATTATCCGCATCATCTCCCTTAATATCAGAATCAGTCACCTCCTCACCCTCTAGTGAATCCTCAGTGTCCTGGACGTCCTCAGCTTCCTCATAAGCATTAACTCCAGCTGGGCCGGATGTCAAAGCCTTATCGCAGCGTCTCACACTGATCTCCTAGCACACCTTAGGCTTCTTTGCCAATTTAAGGCGAATAGCCAAAAAGCACCAAGTAATCCTATCAGCGATGCTGGTGAGATAACTAGGAAGGCTCAGTCGTGTCCCTTCATTCCCGCTGAACTTTAGAAAGTAATGTTGCCTACTGAGATTGAACCTCTCTGTAGAGGTCAAGTACCTCAAATCTATGGTGGGGATATTTCCAGGTACAGGGACCAGTGCAGATACGTCTATCCCCACCTTCATGGGTATCGGGGTAAGCAAACCCCCAAAATAGATGTGCCAGACCTCTTCGTAGCATGGAACACCTAATAACGAACCATGTGTGAAGCTATGCCGACCCTGAATCTGTGGTACATGGCCTAGAGAAGCATGCACTCCTCACTGGGATGTTGCCCACCATCTCATATTGGCCAAAGATAGTGTGTGCCAAAAATCGGTGTACATACCAAAACATCAGGTTATGCACCGTCGACACCTTGGCCGTCCGGAACTCGACACTCAAGAGACAAGTGTGATCCTGCCAAAAGATGTAGTGTCTCTAGTGAACTCCTTCGGCTAACTCTGTGGTCTTCCCACTCTAAAGCCGTGAACACGGTTAACCCATGTGATCGACTTCTCGTGTGTCATGTCTCCTAAGCGGAATTTAATAGCAAGCACATTATCTTCCTTTTTCTTCCCCCTGGTTATGAGTTCCAGTGTACTCATGACCTCATAAACGATCTTCTTATAGGTTGGCCACCGGCTGTATTCGAACTGCTCCATGGATAGCCTCTTAAGAAGGGTATCCACATACTCATGACCTCATAAACGATCTTCTTATAGGTTGGCCACCGGCTGTATTCGAACTGCTCCATGCATAGCCTCTTAGGATTGTACCTCGTCTTCTGAAGGCATCTTCTCTTCAAATGTTCGTAACGTTCCTCCCAACCTCCATTTTCGACTCAATCTCATGGCCATATTCTTTCTATTTTGCTATATTACTAAATATAATATTAATGAAAAAAACAAAGTGATCATCTTGGACTTTTTTTCTAACCTACTCAATCATGTATTAGCTTTAATTGTGAGGGTCCCTTGTCTTGTGATGATTTAAAACACCAATAATGTGTAAACATAGACATTGTGTCTTTTTAAAAGTGGGAGATTCTTGCAAGCAAGGGAAAAGAGTAAGAAATCAAACCAATATATGTTAATAAAGAAGAAATAGCATAAAAGGGACTTACTACTCTATCTCTTAGCTAGTCTTTTGTTTTTCCTTACTACTTTCTTTTGTCCATTGTTTTTGTAGCTTCCCTTAAGCAACCAGAGGAGAGGAGAAGGCTAGGAGTAAGGATTTCATACACCATTTTCCTTAAGCAACCAGAGGCGAAGAGAAGGCTAGGAGTAAGGATTTCATACACCATTTCAAGGATTCATCAAGCGAAACCAAATCATACCGAGAAGGAGCCGGTCTTGCTAGAGACAACTTTGCGCTTGACTTTCTTCCTCGTCTTGGATTGCTTTGGTTGTAAAATCCCTAACACACTTGAAGCTACTTTGTTGTTATCATGTTATAAAATTGTGTTCTTAAGTTATGTATTTGTCTATTTTTAAAGTGACTAGATATTTGAAACTAGTAATCATGTATAGTTCACTCTACAAGTTTAAGTGTCTTTGTAACATTTTTATCATGATGTAAACTTCTTATACTTGGGATGATGGTGAAGTTTTTCATGTGATTTAACCAATAATGAGTTAAGAAGAGTCAAATATTACAAGGTCTAGAGTCATTGAACAAGTTGGAATATATTCATGATTCTGACAAGTAACCTTGTTCTAAAATTTCAAGTTAAAGATAAAATGATAACATGTATCCTTAAGGTTTTAAAACCCAACTTGTAAAATCAGTTTTTAAACACTTAGAAGATCTTGAGAGTCTATTTAAAAATAAGAGACTCTTTTGTGGCCTTTAACAAAACCATGAAATTTGATAAATGATCCACCTAACTCTATGAAGAATATAATTGGTAGATATGAAAATAAATCTTATAATTGATGATTTAATCCTACATATAATATTATTGTGATTAAAGAATTTTTTGATTTATAAAAATTACAGAATATATAAGTGTTAGTTAAATCGAAAGAAGAACTAATATCTAAAGAAACCGACAACATTAGCATAATTGACATTAAATAGACATATTTATGTTAATTATGTGCTCTCTATGTTTTGATGCTTAATGACTTCTTATTTTAAATTGTGCAATCTTTATTGTCACTTGTTTTAGCTTAAGAAGATGCTTGTGTAACCTCGACGGAGGTGCATATAAGAAAATTTGATAATACGATTGGGAAAGATTAAATTGATAACTCTAAAATCTTAATTCATTATTAGTTAATGAATTGATAAAAGGATTTGTCATCCCAAGTCTTGTAAAAAACAACCAAAATAATTTAAACTAATTTTCATCATCTTAAAATCCTTTACAATCACACTACAAAAAACCAAAAATCCATCGCTAAAAATGTTTAGCGACAGATTAATGACGAAATAATCCGTCGCTAATAACGTGATCGCTAAACAAAAAATTAGCGACGGATCTGTCGCTAAACCAAAATTATTACGACGGATTGATTTTTTCCGTCGTTAATTTTTTCCCCCATAGTTAAAAATTTAGCGACGAAATCCGTCGCTAAATTTTCAAAAATGAGGTTTGACATTTAGCGACGGATTCCGTCACTAATTTCTGAATAGAAACTTAGCGAGGGACTTTGTCGCTAAACGTCATTCCTCATTTTTGAAAATTTAGCGACGGATTCCGTCGCTAAATTTTATCTTCAAAAATTAACGGCGTACTCTGTTGCTAAACATCATTCCTCATTTTTGAAAACTTAGCGACGGATTCCGTCGCTAAATTTTATCTTCAAAAATTAGCGATGGATTTCGTTGCTAAAAAACTCTTTCAATTATTAAACATTTAGCGACAGATTTCGTCGCTAATTGAGTTTAATTTTTTAAAAAATAAATTAGAATTTCAACGCGTACCAATACAAATACATGTACCTGGAACCTCAAGGAACTGAGAAATAAACAAACATCAATCAAATTGAACTAAAATTTCGAATTATACACATATAAAGAGTTTACAACAACCTAATAGGCATCAATGGCCAGCTAGTCGAACATCACGCTGCTTTGGGGGACAGAAGTCGTCATCCGGAGGTGGTTGAAAAGGAGGAAAAGCTCTACCAGCCTCGTTCTGACATGTGGAAGGATCCTCGCCCATCTTCATGAAGAGGAATGTCATCTGCTGCTCCATCTTGGCCTGGCTCTATTGGAGGGTGAGGACTTCTTCCTTGAGCTGATAATAATCTTCAGAAATCCCCCAAGAGCTTTGCGATTGACTCCTGGATGAAGAGCTGAGCATGGATCGGGGGTATAATTGACTTGCAGCTGAGCCGATGCCACATACCCTTCCCTTGTCGGGATCAGCCGCTGCATGAAACTGCTACTGAGCAATCTCGGGATCGACAGACTCATTCATCTGCGACTCAGGCAGTTGACCGAGTCGCTCAAAATATGAATCCTATAGTAGATCATTTGTAATGCATTAGTAATGTGAAATGTAATAGAAACTGTATTTAATAAATAAGGAGCGAAAGAAAAGATACCCGAAGCTGTGTCGTAGTCTCGTCAACTAGCGGAATGTCCGTTATACACTTCCCGGTCTGAATGGTCTCTACAACGCTAGGGGCATCCGACTTCTTGTGAGTCTGGATAAAAGCCTCGGAGCCCATGACCTTTCGTTTCAAGGCCGTTTTCTAAAACAATTTAATCAAAACAATGAGTTAAAGCGACATTATGATTTTTATATGAAATTTTGTTAATGAAATGATAAAACACGTATAAATCTTAAATGTACCGAATGAAAAAAAAACATGGAAAACTTACCATCCTCTTCCCGATGGCAACGGAGGACACACTACCCTGAGTGTGTGTCACGATCCCCTTCGCCCGGTTCTGCTGAGCGTTGTCGGATTTCGTGTGGAAATTCTCACTCGTGCACTGCCTCTCCAAGAGCTCCATCTGAAGCTCAAAGGGCATCCACTGTACGCAGTCGAATCGCCCCTCAATGATTGCGATTCGAGCCTTGTAGAAGATGTCTGGGAAACGGCATTTCAACGTCGTCTCCCATCCAGCCCATACCCGTGCATCGAGTGATGGATCCCAGGTATACTGCGCCTGAAAGAAACAATAGAACATATTTATTTCTATAGTACATTTATATATATCGAAACAAAATGATCAATAACATAAAAATGGATTTCAGGGTCGTATCGAGAACCAATTGAACATGCGGTGACTGTCCTGACTACATCATAAAAGACGGTGAATGATGCAGTGACTATCCCGACTACATCACTGTGATAAAACCTACATCATATGGTTTCAAATACACATAAGTATTTGATAAATGTGTCTCCAGTAATCGAAGATAAAATGCCTATAGGAGAAGTAAAAAGGGAGAGATAAGATAAAAATTTTACCAGTGTGTATCTGGATATAATGGAGAACTAGGATCGATGTCTGGCAGTCTAGCTCTACTACCACGGGAGGACGATGGCCGTACTTATGTAGAAGCACGAGGAGAGGGCTCATCGAGAGGCAACGCCGTGGCGAACTGCCCATGACCGTGCTGTACATCGGCCATGATGTCGAACTGATCAGGCTGGGGCTCTCCCTCCGTCACAGGAACGTGAGATGGCATGGTACTCTCAATGCTCTTAGAGATGCTCCTGTCAGAACTACGATCCTGTGAACCAGTACCGCGTCCACTGGATCATCCACGCAAAGCACTACGTCTACCCCTGGAATCACCGGCTGACGACATCTGCGAACATATAAGAAAAAAATGTTAATATCATACAAAGGAATGCAACCGTTATGATTGCATATGCTACAAAGACATAATGCGATCACGTTAGGAAGTTCTTGTTCTTTACGTATTTATTTAAAATGTTAAGAAACGATCATTCCTCCCCCTCATCATCGTCATCTTCATCATCATTTTCAGACTCGTCTTTAGCTATGTCTCCTGTTGTGTCTTCCTCTTCTTCCTCTTCCTCGTCCTCCTCCTCTTCCTCGTCCTCGTCCTCCTCCTCGCCTATCTCATCATCTTCATCATCATTGTCATATTCTGTTTCTTCCAATGGTTCAAGAATAAAGGGGGATACATTGAAATCTTCTTGTAAAACTTGTTCCATTGCTTCGGGAGCTTCAATAGTACATCATGATTTGGTTTTGAATACCGCCCACCATCTACTGTGTCGGGCTGCACACCCCGGATAAGGAGCATAATAAACTTGAATTGCTTGAGTGGCAAGAACAAAAGGATCATACAGCCCTCTGTCTCTGCTCAGACGATCTATGTCAACAAGCCCATAGCTCGGGTGTACGCTCAATCGAGAGACTGAATCGAATCATTCACATTTTAAAAGCACAGTCTTTAAGTTTCTAAAATCTGTCCCGATATATTGGAGTTCAACAATGTCTATGAGGATGCCATAGTAGTTCGCGACGCCATCTCCTTTCACGCAAACACCCCAATTTGCTGTAATTTTTCCCTTACTGGTGGAGAATGTATCGAACAAAAAATCGTTGACAACATATTGCTTGAATTTTTTGACATAAACTACAGGCCCCGTAGCTATTGTTTTCACCATCTCATTACCCTCAAGGAGTCGGACCTGTGAGCAAATATTTTGACAAACAAAACGTACGATGTTGAGAATGACAAACTTGGAGACTTCTTAAATCAAACGAAGAAGAAAACCTATAACTTACATG